>WAAB01010910.1:15652-79953 GCA_013389865.1 Piaya cayana | reverse complement strand
CATAGAATAACCAGGTGGAAAGATCATCGAGATCACCAGATCATCGAGTCTAACCATTCCTATCAAACACTAAACCATGCCCCTTAGCCTCTCATCCACCAGGGAAGGTGACTCAACCCCCTCCCTGGGCAGCCTCTGCCAGTGCCCAGTGACCCTTTCTTTGTCTGCATGTCTGCATGATATGTGCATCTCTCTTTCTTCACATTCTGAAGCATTCTGAAATGGTACGACATGGAGACACAGAGCTTTCCTGAGCATCTGTGCTAAATGAACACTGTAGAAGAGGTTTCCCTAGCAACGCAAACCATATGTAATATCTTAAAATAGATTTTCTCCAACTCCTAGGATTTCTTGGTGGTTTGCTCACGATTTCCACTTAAATCAAGGTATATTTGTCCACTTCAAAAAGGTTCTTCTTTTTCTCAGCTTCTATTAAAATGAACAGGCTTGAAAATGCTCATTTCTTGCAAGATTGTCTCTCTTCCTCTTGACTTCTAATTTATCAGGTAAACTGGAACATAGCAAACTGTGACAGTGGCTGTCCACCTTTATTAAATGTCTTCCCTTTATGTTTGCTGTTCTTAGCATTTTATTACAGGTATGCTGGTGGTCTCTACTGGCTATTGTAGCAGGAAACTAGTAGTTAAAGTAGTAAACTCTGATTTTTGTGATATTATTATGATGAGAAAATAAGCTGTGCAATTATAAGTATAATGCATTGATTATAATATATGTGCACTGCAGTTTGTATTTTAGTTGCAGTTCTTAGGCGAATTCTGATTGGTTCTTACCGTGCTGAAGAAAGTCAGGAGAGCGATGAAAGCAATCAGACCTGTCTAGGACAGGATTTCTGAAAAAAGGTCACAAGTATTTCAGAACGTGAGATTTTTTTTTGCAGATTTCAACTAGGTAAACGAATGCAGTAAAGAAGAGTAGTGTGGGAATAAAAAGAACACGGGGAATAATATGCTATATATATTTATGGGGGAAAGATGAAGGAAATAATTAGCTTAAATTGTAATAGAGATAACCAAGGAAACGCTTAAGTAGAGTTGATCCAACTTTGTCATAGAAGGATTGACGTGCTGTCTTCTTTAGTATGTTTGCAAACCTTTAATTTGTTGAAGTTAAGACGTTTGAAAGTTTGTTTTCAAAACGTTGGAAGTTCAGTAATAAAATTGGAGCAGCTATTCTTTTAAATCAAAGAATAAAAGCTGCTGTGGGGTGAGATTAGGAGTAATCACTTCTAAACTTTTGCCTCAGGCTTCAGAGATGGTTCACAAAACTGAATTTTTACTCATGAGAGGAAAGTAGTGTCATGATATACTTCTCTCAATGCAGCACTTCATCATCTTCTTTGCAAAGGATACTTTGTATTCCTTCCATTTACCAGAGTCATCGTATTTTCAATTCATATTTTTATTTGCTCCAGGAAAATGATCACCTATTCTGGTTATTTTGGAAATTCTCTTCTGTATTGGAAAACGAAGCAGGCGACGGTTCAGTGAGTATCTGTTGCAAACTTTAGAGGACATAATGAACTTGTTGTGTAATGGCTTTCCCCAAAGAAGGGCTCAGCAGAAGGCAAGGTGACAGAATGTGTCCTTGATCTGTGTCACATCAGCTAACCAAGAAAATGGCATCGTATGTGTGAGAAATTGAGGTCAGGCACTGCACATTGATTTATTCGTTTCCACCTGTTCGGTATCTTCTGGGATACTGCAGCAATTAAGGGAGTCATTTTTTCCTCGTGGTACCTTTATTTCACAGCAGAATGTGAGCCAATGTTGTTATCTGCTCATGGAAATAAAAACAGAACTCTGGGGGAAACCCTCATATAGGAACTAACAGCTGAAATACTAACTTGTATTTATGTTTAGATGTGTATGTCAGAGAAAGTAAGGGAAATGGGCTGTTAGTTGTTTCCATATGACAAAATGAGAAAAAAAAAGACTATTAGATGAGCTTTCATGTCTTAAGAACTATTAAAATAACTGAACGTCATAAATAGTCACTACAGAAAAAGCTTTACCATGATTATAAGATGCTCCTAAATATCTGTTTCCATGTACATCAGTACCAACTGCTTGGATTATGGCATCAAAAGATTCTATTAACATTAATTAGAAATAAATTTGGCCTCATCTGGGAAATCAGAAAGCATGTATCTTTAGCAAAACCAGAGTTTGTCAACCGGACTAGGGTTTGTCAGCAATTTTTCAGCCACGTGATTAGAAAAAAAAAATGCATAAGAGAAAAACGATGAATGGATGCTACATTCATTCTTGAAATCTAACTGCCTCTGGGCAGCTAGGAAAAGAGGTACTGATCCTTCACCAGCACACATGGTCTTCAGTAGCGGGCTTATAGAACCACAAGATATCTCCCAGCAAAGGTGTAAACTGCTGTGGTGATGATAATATTAATAAGTGTGATGATAATATTAATAAGAACTAGGCAAAGTGCTCACTTTGGAAGGTCAAGACAGCCATGTCTGAGAGTCCAGACTTTATCAAGCAAAGTGATTAAGGTCATTCAATGTCACGTATTCTTCTTACTATCTGGTATCAGTGCTTTTTCAGTTTGTGTGTGCACCGGTGTGGTTTGTTGACCATCAAATACAATCTAGCAATCAAATCCTCCAAGTTTTTGCCAATTTCTCTGGACCACTCCAGATCGCTTTCTTTGAAAGAAATAGAGCTGCTTCAGTTCTTCCCTGATGGAGGAGCCCAGACCTCAAAAAGTTTCCAGACAGTTAGGGGAGACTGGGGATGTTAATCAGCTAGACAAGGTACACAAAAACCCACAACCCCAACGAAATAACTGGGTATCTGTTTTTCACCTGCGAAAAGGTCTCAGTACTCATTCAAGGAGCAGACTGGTAAGAATCAGACAAGGTCGATTAAATGTGTATCGCACACGGCTGGGCCTTTTTTGCAACTGTAGATGCAGGTTCCATAAGGATCTCAGAATAGGTCAAGACCCATCAGATGCTGCTAGCAGGCTGGTACCTTTTGATTATGTTCCCTTAGCAACACTAAGACAGTCCCCAGGCACACTGAGAGGCTTTGCTTAACCTTGCGCCAATAAGCGATTTATTTTTATCTTATGTACCTTAAATTTATTGGTTGGTCACATCTTACCTGGCTGCTGTTACAAAACTAAGGTGTTTTGGTGACTTAATGTCTCTTTTACTTTGTCTGTCATTTGTCACGGGATATCATTCAGGGACAAGCCCATAGGCCAGAAAGGGTTCTGTAGGCACTATTTGATTTAGGTACAGGAGTACCAAGAGAAGGCTGAAGAAAGCAGAAAAAATTGTATTGACATTAGCATGGTCCAAATGGAACCATTGTTTGAAACTTTCTTATTTAGCTTTCCTCCTCAATAAACAAGTTTTATTTCATCGACCACCAGGGTGCTACGTATGTATTGCTGAAAGTCTTAAGCCCTGAGGTTTCTAGAGAAAGATAGCTGAAGTTTTTCTGAAGAAATTGAGAATATCATTCTCGTGTTTCCGAAGTTTTTTTTAGAAAGCACGAAGTTGCTGTTAGAAACTGGTTTCATAGCCTTCTCAAGATGGAGGTATTGGCCAGATTTACTGTCCTAGTGTTTTTTAATGTCCAAGTGACACGTAGCAGTGTCCTCTAGAGTCCAGCTTAAAATGGCTCTTATATAGGCAGAGGTAAACCTGTTGAATGAGAGACAACCACTCTGAAGATGTGATTGCTTTGATGGTATAAAAGGCGACTTTGAGATTGTCTTTGGTGTCCTCAGGTAGGGATGCGAAAGAGCATATGGCTGCTACAATTTTATAGTTTTTCAGATGTGTTAATTACTAGCAGATCTCATTGATTACCATCAACTCTGAATGTCTGGAGCTTCTAAAGAAAGAGGAGGCCCAAAGTGATTCAAAAGGATTATTTCAAAGGTGTAAGAGGAGGCATTGTTCTGCAGAGATGACAATATATCCAGCAACTAGAGACAGAAGTAGATAAAAGGCTGCTTCTTCCTATTTGTTCGTCTCAGTATTTCATTTCTACCCAACCAATTAGCATATTAATTCGTGTGTGGCCTGCACTGGATGCTGTAGGGGAAGAGAATGATGATTTACTTAATGATTTCTGTTGGTACATATTTAAGAAATTCGAGCTGTGCTGAGGTGTCTTTAATGATCTGATTTATTTTCTTGAAATAAAATTTTAATTATAGAGAAATTCATAGTCATCGGATTAGTCTAAGCAAATTCTTTCAAATTCAGCCTTTCAAGGTGTATGTTAAGATCAGTTTTAACCTACAACATGCATAAAACATTTTTACTTATAACATTACAGAAAATGCACTCATTTTAATATAGCAGTACTTCCTAACATATATACATTCCCCTAACTTCTCTAAAAGCTGCAAATGTAAACAGCTCAAGAGAAGAACTTGAATTTGAATGAATGTGAAGGCACAGAACTTCGGGAGGTCTCAGCAGAAAGTTTATATATAGCTGGAGAAATGTCACATCTTATTTTAGAAGGCTTACTACCTTCCACACTGAATTCATTATGCTTTTCTTTACCTTCCTCTTCACCTGATATAGAGTCTTATTTTGATTTTTTTCCTTATTCTTCTTCAAATTAAATTGACTTTCTAAGACCTGCCTTAAATTAATTGATTTTTAAGGAGATTTGTACTGTCATTCAAAACAAGTTGTACCAAGAGGATGCTTCTTTCACATCACACTTCATCATCTTAGTAAACACACCGAACTACCACATTCCCATCTCACTGATTCTCTTCTGTCCTCCTGCAGCACACAATGACTACTTGTACTGTTTTCAACATGACATTTTGGAAGGCATTTTTTCTCTCTTCAGTCTGCAGATGTCCCTATAACAGATGCACAACTTGAAAAATAATAACTGCTAAAAATACACAAACTGTCAGCTGTGCTTTTACTGAGAGGAACTATAACTTCAAGAAAGATAGATTGCTATTTCAACACAATGTAGGAAACCTACATAATTCACGAAAATGGATGGTAATTTCATCAAATGTTGCAAATAATCACTATATTAATGCAAAATTTTAGTCCAAGGTGGGGTAAAATTGTTGCTGTATAAGCTAACAATACTGACATCACTTTGAATAAATCATAAAAAAATGAAAAGGCATCGATTAATCTAATAACTCCTATTAATATTTTCTTCTCTGTACTAACATCTTAAAAATAGCTTTTCCTTTGTGCTTACACCTTTAAGGTCTCATGGTTGTAACGTTTTTTCACCTGACCTTGCAGAAAGTATTTGTCTCTCAGTATACTAAACAAGCTGGGGAAGTAAAGGGATTTCAAACAAACGTTTAAAAAAAAGCAAGTAATGATGCTTCCTTTCCACTTTGTTCAAGGTTAATTACAGTTGTCAAGAAGGCAGTAAAAAAAAAAAAAAGCAGTGACAAATCTGACAGACTGATGGCAACCACGGGCTGTGCACCTCCAGCAGTTCCCGTGTGTCAAACTTGCACCCACTGATAAAGTCAGAATGAGCGCAGGATTTCAGAAAGCTCGTTATTTAATTGCACTTAAACACAAAAAATCAAGACCCCCAAAACATAATATGCCATAAACTCTATAGAGAAAAAAAAACAGACTAGCAGGTTTTCTTTTTATGGAGTAGTTATGAAATTATGTATCTTAAGCAAAGATCAGAATTTCATGACTATGTTCCTGTTTATTTTTTTTTAGTGTGATTGTGTTCCTATTCACTTGAGCGTAGGTGTGCATGTATATAAAGAGAGAATAATGCAGTACAGAACTCTGGTTAAAAACAAAGACACTTAGGGAATAACTTGGATAGAAGTACAGCTTTCTAAGTGCAGACTTTAAAACTCCTACCTCTCTGCAGATTCATCTGAATTTTCTTCCGTGATCATCTGCAACTCCTGAATGGTTTTACTTGGATCTTCTTTGACACAGTTTTCCTCTGTGCTTGTTTTGGGAATATCCTCATTTGATCGAAGCTGTTCTATGAGGTGTTGTTGGTGCCAGGTTTGAATCGATCGGTGGTGGACCGGGGTTGGACCTGGCACAGGTGCCAATATGTTGTGGTGGACAGGACTGCTGGTTTTCTTCAGCCCATTTCTGTCCCGAGCGTAGTTCTTCAACCTGTTCTGAACCAGTGTCCCTCTGTGCTCATATCCTTCCTGCTGATGGCAGCCCCCCGTGCCTGTGGAGCCTTGCGAGGGGTGACTGAACCACCTCCAGCGGAGCCTCAGGATCTGCTTCACATCAAACTCTTTCTTTCCAGATACTGACATTTTTTTCAGGAAGAAGGAAAAAAAAAAAAAGACAAAAGCCTATTCTTTTAGGAAGGAAACGGATTCTTTGTTATCTCTTGTGTTTCAACTCCTCTTCTTAAGAAAAGACAACAAAAGAACAAATACCGGTAGCTCTCTCCCTCTCTCTTCTGATTAATACACTGCAAGCTCTTCAAGCCGATTCTGAGCTGCTGCTAACTGTATAGGTGGGAATCCATACTGACAGGATGATGAGGTCAGACCTTAAACAAGTAAATCAGCTTAGCACAGGAAAGCAGCAACCATAACACTACCCAGCTGCTAGGCTTACCCACTCGCAGCACTATAGCACAGCTCTCTAATATATAACCCAGCCTCACATGATCCTAAGGGATCCTAAGCTGCAACTTAAGATGCAGGGAAGCACACGCAAATAAAGTGACAAGACTTTCTCGCAAGGTTTTCCATCAAGCCTGCTAATAAGCGGGGCTGAGCTTCGCAGAAGATTTGCAGAGAATTCTTTTCTGGTCTCCTTATGCAGATTTTGGTAATGATTCACTGTGAAGCTGTGCTGCAGCTCATGTGTTTCCTTAAGGGGGGTTGCATTTGTTTATCTTGCTGTGTAAAATTCCTACAAATGGCCTCAGTGTGGTAGCACTTCCCTGAAGGAAAGAGGCAGCTTTTGAATACGTTCTGCAGAACTGTGTGTATTTTCTCACCTAGAGATAGATTTCTCAATATAATTACAGAGGTATGAGAACAGAGGGAGGGAGCTCGTGAAAATCAGAGATGTGCTCCCTGAATGACTGTATCTGTGGAAAACACACCGCTTCCTGGCTAAGCGCCTGCATAAACACCCTTTGCCATCCTGCTCTTAATTTCTCACGGACGGTGGAAGAGTGTGGGGGTTTTTTTCAGAAAACACCTTTCTTTTGTTCTCAGCAAATTTAATAGATGGTTTATATTAATTCCCAGCCATTCTTTAATAGGCAGGGATGCGAAAACTCTTCCCTGTGTGGTTTGAAGTAATGTATACAAAAGGTTTTCACATGCAAATTGGAAAGAATTGAATAGACTCAATATTTTTTTTTAGTTATGTTCCTAGATGGGCTGTGCAACCATAAGCAGTGTGCAGAAATAAAAACGGCTGTAGCAGAGAGTCAGACCAGCACAATTCAGAGCTAAAGGAGGTTACCCTGTTCCAATACATCTTGCATCCCCTCTCAGACCTACCCATGTTAACTTCTTTTTCCTCTGTTTGCATTGTGACTTTTTTATTCTAAATTCTGGTGATGGGATGTGCAACCTTCAAACACTGAAATCTGCTTTCTTTTCTTTTTTTGGCTGCATATAAAGCAAGCAGAGAAAGGTGTAGTAGGGTTTTGAAGAGATAGGACTAAGGTATCATCAGCCTTCATGCTGGGCTGTCGAGCTCCTGTCCCAGTCATGGTATCAAGTAAATAAGAAGCAGTGTCATGGACTGAGGTGCAGGAAATAAATTACAGGACAAGTAAAGAACAGTAAAATAATTTAAAGATATTATACTATTTACAGACATGGAGGGAAAGTAAACACAATGTACAAAAGAAAACCTGTGAGAAAGAGTTGGCCATAAGAGGCAGAAAGAAGCAGCTGTGGAAAGAGGATATTGAACAAACCTAGCCAGTGCATCCTTGTTACTTTATAGAACATTGAGGCTGATCTATTGCTATGAAATGTACATTAACATGTGATTTTGATAGCAGAGTAAGTGCCCATGACAGACAGAATAAGACAAATTCCGTTGCAGATAAGAATCCTTTCTTGTATGACATAAAAACCTATTTGTGAGAGCTAAAATACAAGCTCCAGCAAGCCTTACTGCAGTGCTTTGGCATAATTAGAGAATATTAGATGTCCAGAAATCAATGTACGATGTTTTATCACTTTATTGATGATCTTTTGTAACAATCTGATAATTTTTTATAGAGACAAATTTTCAAGGTATTTTTTCTGGCATTACAACTATATATTTAATTTAATGTTTCTTAACTTTCCCATTTCAGCTCGCACACCTATGTATTTCATTCTTTTTATTTAATAAAAGTAACCAGGCTTAATGATATCTATGTATAATCCTCAGGATTGCCTACATGGCAATCAGAGATCTGGTTTAAGGAGGGCATCTCTATGTACCAAGTTAAATAATTTATGATAAAATCTTGTAGAGGTGGACAGAGAACAAGTTTTCTCATCGCTATCTTAATCAGGTCGTTGGGGTATCTCAGCAGCTCTGTCAGTTCCTCTTTAACAACTGATCTGATACAATTAATCCCTATTTTTTCACTATCACACAGAGCTTCTGTTGGTTTCCTTTCTTTAGTCCCTTTTGCAGAAGTCATCCTTTTTTTCCAAGAAATCATCAAAAGCGTATTCCTTTCATTTTACTTGAGAATGTACCAACAGTAAATCGGTTTGTAAAATACTCCTTCTTACTAACTCAGCACGTTTTGGCAGATGTGTGTCTGGCTAAAATTAGAATAGTAAAACTGGACATTTGCTGAAGAGACTGTCTTGCTCAAAAAGTCGGCTTGAGTCAGCACAGAATGTGTTTCAGATAGAGCCTAAGTATGTTATTTTTCACTCAGCTTTTTACCATGCTGGCTTAAATTTCAATGTCCTGTGCTAGGAGAGCATAAAGTGGTTTGATAATCCAAAACTGCAGGCTTGAAATGATCAGAAGCAGGGATGTGACATAACAGGGATGTGGGGTTGGGTCACCTTCCCTGGATGAGGTGCTGGGGGACATGGGTTGGTGATTGATGGGAGTGGTTGGACTTGATGATCCAGTGGGTCTTTTCCAACCTGGTGATTCTATGATAAAGCTGCACCATGTTTATGCACATATATATATGCCACACACCTGCATTCGACCATTAGATCTGTTTTCTGATGAGAAAACATAGTTCCCTTGTAACTGAATACATGTGTATTTACTTCTTCATGATTTCTTTATAAATCTGTAGTGTAGTTTTAGGTGTATCTGTGACTGGGTTCAAACTTTTGACTATGAAAAGGCGTAAGATTTTTCCATTGTTACTCTTTCTAATTTAATATGCTGGATGAAATTAGATAATGAGCAAACATAATAGCATTTTTTTTTCCTTTGTGGTTGGAAATCTCTGAAAAACAGGAAACATCATATAAGATCTACATATATACAGCTTCTTGAGAACTAAATAGAATCCTTGAAAGAAAGCTGTATGCTCTCTACCCAAACAGTATATTCTGCAGGGTCTCAACAGTTTGTGTACTCAGCCTGGGTGCTTACACTGCATATGAGGCCAGATAAAGAGAAGCAGCTGAATTTTTTTATTACACTGTTTTGAAAATAGTGATTCAAAAGAACTCCCATTAGTCCATCCTTTGTAAAAGACATAATCCAGGAAACATCTGCATAGCATGGCATTAACAGAAGTCAAAGTTAAATGGAAAGGAACATGACACTTAGCTATATATAAAATCTGCAGGAAAGTTCAACCTTCTTTTAAAAGAAAACTTTAAATCCCAGCAAAACAAAAATCAGTTTAAGACAATTGGTTACTTTTGATAGTTTCTACTAAAGGAGGCAGTAGAGATGATCCACTTAAGGGAAAGTGTTGACACATTTAAGCGCAATTGCTTCCTCAAATAACTGGAAACTGTACTGCAGATTGCAGCCCACCTACAAAGCTAAACGCCAAAATTGGAAAAAAAATTACAGCATTTCTACAAGATCCAAGGAAAGAGAATGTGAGAAATGTGATATAAGTCTGATTAAGATCTTGCGAAACAGGAAGAACATTGTCACCCTCAAAATGAAACCAGAATATTAGAATGAAATGAGGAATAGCATGTATCTGCTTTACAGCCAACTGGGAAGGGGCTGCCAGGAACAAGGGCTTGAAAGAGATGATGCTAGTGCAGCAAAAGTGAGCTCGAACACCTGAGTTGAAAAGCAGCTCTTGTCACAAGAACAAGATATAAAATGTGGATAGAGGTGAAGTATAAAAGTATTTAATACTTATAATATTTTGTAAAATTTGAGATATTTTTCTAGGTTTTTCAAATTGTTGCACTCAAGGAAAAGCCAGGATAACCAGTTATTGTATTAGTTATTTCATTACCTGCAGGTAAAATCAAGGCCCACAATCCAACACAATAAAATGGAAAAGGTAGAAAAACTTAATAATATGAAGGTTTTGCGTGTAGAATTTAGTCTTTTATCATTCTTGTTCTTCTGATGTATGTAAAAATATGAAGTCAGTTGGCTAAGGTAACAAGGCTTTTCAACCCACCTATATTTGTTGTCAGGGTCTGAGTCAGATGAGAGAGAAGAGGCAACTGTCAACAGGTTTGAATAATTAAAGAAGGTGGCAAGGTGTTTGGGCCATGATTTCACGAATTATGACTTGTTCTTAATGCCTGCATTTCTGAGAAACAGAAACAGAGCCCTTTACAAGGCACAGTTATTTAAGTCATACTGCGTTGAAAGTTAAATAGACTGCTCAGTTTAGAAAATCTTGTCTGACCTTTATCTTTTCCCTTAAGGTTTACTGTGGATCGGGTGACCTCTAGAAGTCCCTTCCAACCTCATCTTTTCTGTGAATCTGTCCAACAGTAGCGAGGTAAATGGTGCTGTAAACATGCTGCCAGTGTGCAGCATCCAACTTTTCAGTCTACAGGTATGTGGTGCAGCTGTATAAGAGCCCTTCTGCAAACTCAGTTCCCTTCTGCTGAAGCAGCAGCTGTTCCAAAGCTCTGCCAGCTGGTGGGAGAGTTTGGAACAAGTTATGCTGGGGGCGGTTTTCCTCAGTTCCTTCCTTGGCTACTTATGAAGTCTGCAGACACTCCTGATATACCGCATGTGTAAACTCATGGAATTTTTATGAAGGGAAATCATACATATATCACTCATATATATATGTTGAGTCACCTTCCCTGGAGGTGTTTAAGGCACAGGTGGATGAGGTGCTGAGGGACATGGGTTAGTGATTGATAGGAACGGTTGGATTTGATGATCCAGTGGGTCTCTTCCAACCTGGTTCTTCTATGATTCTATATATGTGACTACTCTTATAGAAGATCTGCCCTTTATGAAGAGTAACCTTCCCAACTACACAGAAGGATTAGCACAGCCAGGAAAAAGCGAAGAGTAATTTTGCATGAAAAATAGTGCTTTGTGTACTATTACATGTAGAGTAGAAAGCTACTACATTTGCATTTTTACTTTTAAAGAGCCCATTTCTAAGAAAGCATTTTCCCATGTGGGTTAAATAAACAACTTTTATCTTAAAATAGATTTAAATATACTCTAGATGAAAAAAAAACCCTTATGAAATTTCCAAGGTGAAATTTTAAGCTAAATATTGATTTTGTTTTGAGGGGTAAAATTATATTTCTAGGAAATGTTTTGTTCTGCATGTCTCAGAGACAGGTGTTTTCCTGAATGACTTAATTCTATTGCTCTGTTTTCGTTTTTACTAATTATGAGCAAAAAATCTGTAGTCTGCAGAGACAGTAACCTGAATTTAATTATGTAAGGATATTGTTTGGCTGGTTATGTCTTTGCTTTTAAGTTCTGCCAGGTATTTAGATTATATTATATTATTGATCTTTGAGAATGGAAATATGCCTGTTTAGGACCTAAAACAGGAAAAACTATTAAAATCAATAGAATTCTCTGCTATGCAAAATCGGAACAATTGAATACAGAACTAGTAATTGTATTTATGATAGAAAAATCTTAAACTGCATTTCATAAAGAGTAAAATGCTTTTTTACAGTTTCCTACTGACACTAAGTGTGGTCATTCACCAGTTGAGAACACAGGATAAAAAGACATTATAACGTAGGCTGTTGCTAATCTGAGAAACTCAGATATAAACATGACATGCACCATTTGTGGCTTTAAGATCAACAACATACTAATCAGTCTGTCACTTCTAGACTATATAGATTAATATTCACATTGTTCCTGTTAAGCAAGCTCCTCAATTAAAAAGAATGGGATCTTGACAATCAAGCCTTGTTATTTTTAGCACAAAGCTGTTAAGAGTCACTGTGTGATGCACTATGATGTAAACATATAGCTGCTGAAATAACTTAAAGGTGATCTCTTAAGGAGCTGAGGAGGTGGTAAAAGCTGTCATCAGTAATCCAAGTTCAGTTCAGGAGTGATACAGTGATGTGGTCTCTCTTCTGTTTGGTCAGAGGTTTCAAGATAGTTATCTGTAATATTATAATTAATTTTATATGTGGAGAAGTATTCTATGTGCAGCATTCTAAAACCTTCATCCCAAAAGATTTCAAACAAGTAGCTTTATTCATTGGACTTGATGATCCGGTGGGTCTCTTCCAACCTGGTTATTCTGATTTTAATCTCTTACTAATTACTACCTGTTTCAGCGTAACTTCTGAGGGACATGGTTTAGTGTTTGATAGGAATGGTTGGACTCGATGATCCGATGGGTCTCTTCCAGCCTGGTGATTCTATGATTCTGGCACACTCTACTAATAGGACACTTTCTGTAAGAACTGTCTCGAAAGCTGCTTTCTTTAAGCTACAACACTTCTTCCTCAAACCTAATATTTCTTATTGCAAACTTTACCACTACTGCTTAATGTAGTTTGTATAAGCTGTCTTGTGGCTTTATTGACCTCTAAAGTAAAACAAAGAAAAGCAAATAAAAGCAATCCTGCCTGATGCTCAGTAGTTAGAGAGACCCCATAAAAGAAATGTGTTGACAACACTAAACTCCCCATGCGACACGCCACATCTTTGCAGTGTGAGAGGACAGCAAGCGTTTGTTTTCAGTATAACTGGTTCACGTGTAGTTTTCTGGAAACCGCACAAAGTAACTGGAAAAACATCTTGTGTTTCAGAAATGCAGGAAACGTGCCTTTACCCCTGTTAACTCCAAGTAGCAAACAAACGTCACACCTCTTAGAAATAAGTGCAAAGTTGAATTCTAATTCATCTGTTGCTGAGTCAGAAAGTCTGTCAGGTTGGGGGGCAGGGTTATTTTTTAATTATTTGGATGTTTGTCTCTTTGCTTGTTCTTGAAGTATTCTGCTATTTCAAGCACTCCAGAGGAAATTATTTTCATTCTTCTCTCACTGGCCCTTAATCACCTTCTGTAGGAGTATTTTCTGTAGAGTCTGAAATAAGGTTACCTTTTCTGTTGTAAGAAAATAGATCCCATAATGCAATAATATTGAACACAAAGTAGGCAGTTATGATCTAAACATAGTTTGTCTTCTTTACTATTCATGTAAAAAAATGCGTACACTAAGAAAGCAATTGGAAAATTAGCTATTTACTGTGAAATACAAACTGGTGTTATGTTTTAGTTCCATTTTACTGAGATGGCATTCATTTTGATAGCAGCATCTCCAATTTGTAAAAGCAGTTATTCCAAATAGAAACGGAAGCAAACACAAGCATGTCTGCATTGTTTCTTGATTAGATGCCATCCACTTAACTCTACGTTGCCTCCTACGTGAATTTGCATAGGACTTGTTCTTTTATTAGCAATCTGAATCAAAAGGGAAAACAATTCCCTACGCAACATGATTGTGGATGTGTGGTGTTGAGAGCCGTGGAGATACTCAAGACAAGGTTAATTGTAGTTTTTATCTAAACCTAAAATAGGCTGTATAACAGAAAAGCAAATCCTTACCTTTTTCTCCTATAGTGTCATAGAATAATTCGGGCTGGAAGTGGGACCTCAAGAGCTCTCTAGCCCAACCTCCAATCAACACAGGGCCAGGTATGAGGTGAGAGCAGGTTACTGGATGTTTTTTATCCTCTTTGGTCTTGAAAACCTCTAGGACACAGATGTCAAAACACTTCTGGGAAACCTGCTCCAATGCTTGACTGTGGTAATGGTTAAAAAACTTTCCTTATAACTGGTCTGAATCTCCCTTGTTTTAATTTATGCCCACTGCCAGATATCTCCCCTCCTCCTATCATGCTCCAGCCTAGCAGGGTTTTCTTGATGACCTTCCTGTAGGCACTGGGAGGCTGCTGAAACTGTCTCTTCTGTAGGCTCAACAAGCTTTCCGCCCTCAGCCTTTATTCTTTAGGCAAGTGCTGCAACCACTAACCACCTGGTGACCCTTTTCCGAACTCCCTTCAGTTTATCAATATCGTTCTTGTGCTGTTGGGGCGTGGGTGCAAACTTGGCACACATGCCTAATGAGCACTGAGTAAAAGATGATTACTGCTTACCTAGAACGTAGTTGAATGGTAGATGCTTATTTTAATTACAATTATTACATGTAACAACTGTATCAAAATAAGCCTTGATTCTTAGCATATGATTACAGGTATTCCATAATTATAAAAAGGATCATGACAGTTATGTTCATGTAGAAAATACTTGAATTTTCTGCATATTCTTTTGTAATAACAACCATTATTTATCTACCAATTATTGTCATTGGATATTAAAGAGTACGGAAAGGATCTGGCATACCCTCAACAAAACCTTGTATTTGGATTTGACACTTGTCAGTATAGGTCTGTATCAAGTGCCATCTCAAAGCCTTGACAGAATAAGGCCTTATGCCCAAGGTCAGTCTTCTCTGCTAAGTTTTTGAACGTGACTTGTTCATTGTCTCTTAAAAAGTAATAAATTCTGCCTTTAATTTCAAGAGAGGGAGACCCTTAAGCCAGACGTATTTTTGTGCATGGTAGAATGTAATGATTCTTAGGTGTATTTAATTTTCAATCCCGCAAATGTCTTCTGAGGGTCGTGAGAGGCATTATATATGTCAATAAAAAAATCCTTAGAACGTGTGGCCATGCATCTTCTCTGAATCATTGACATTAGAGGTTACAGAGCTCTTTGATTATTCATGGAAAAATGACCTGCTTTGGGGCAGATGGTTGAGAGGTTTGAGGCAGTCACTTCAAGTCCTTTCTCCTTAATGACTTATCTAACTTGCACTACAATATTGATTCTAACACAAACACAGACTCAAATTCACACTAGCTGCCTTGTTGCATCTACAAGGATGGAAACAGGCATTCTATCTAGTTTGCCTTTTGATTATCACAGGAAAGCATGAACTTTTTTACAAGTAAAGCAAGTAAGTCTGCGACTCTTGGGTTTTTGCAGCGTAGCCATCCATCAACTTTTTTTCTACCTTCATTTTCCCTCCCTGTTGTCATCAGTTTTCCCACCAGTTTTCCCAGATGTTTGATCTTTCCTTTGTGATGCCACAAGAATTCAAGGGACAGAATTCTTTCTCAAATCATACAACTAGAAGCATCACAGTCAGAGCTCATCTCTAAAAAGTCTGTAAACCAATGTCCCTGTCAGCACACTGACTCTCAGCATCCCAACACCATCTTTTTGGTCATGTCACCTGTAAAAACACACGATAACTCAACTTTTATTTTCACAAAAGGCCACAAGAATCCACACCACAATATTACTGTCATTCAGTCTGGTTCTGGCTGTTGTCAGCTGCCAGGATGCCTTGAGGCTTCAATTTTACTCTGTGATGCTTGTGCACGATATAAAACCACAAAACCACATTGAAACCATGCGAGTCCTTTCCTTCTCATGCAAAAACTTTGGTTCTGTCATGTTTACAGTTTCTAGAATAGACTGGCTCAGCATCTATATTGTACTGTGTAAGACATTTTTAGTACATATTTTTGTATTTTCTGGGGAAAAAAACCCATAGATCTTGTACCTCTGAGTACTGCATCATACAAAGAAAACTTATAATAAAATATAGTATGTTTTATCTTCATATATATTCATTAATAATAAAAAGGTACTAAACAACACAGTGATCAAATTTGCAAGTGATAGCAAATTTCAAGTTGAAAGTTATAACATGAACTCCAGAAATCACAGGTTACTGAACATAACATACAATATTCTGAGGCAAAGCCTATTAATAATAAATTTCCAAAGGAATAAAGAAATGCAGCCTGCTGAACGAGAACTAGAACAGAACCCGTGCATCTGTTTACTTGGCATAAAATGCTTGAAAAATCCAATTACAGGCTAGAATGGGGTGTGATGGAAAACAGCATGTCTAGCCTTAGAGTAGATTATGCTGTCCTAACTTTTTTCAGAACTTCATCAATAGTCTTATTTTATCCATTCCTGTATCTCTTAATCCTGAGCATGAATTTCGCTGTGACTCGTGCCATCCCAAACATCAGTGATGTGAAATGATTTTCTAGATGTGCAAGAGTTTGTGTGTTAAAGACTCTGGACAAGCAGTCCTGAAGACAAAAACTTTGAAGCTTCCAGCTCAGTTTTGGGTGCTTGAGTGAGGTGCAGGTAGTGTATCCCAGGTTTCAGGGTGACAGCCACTCTTTGATACTTTAACTGTATCCATCAGCAGGATTTTCTGGTACTTCTGTGACAATGTCAGGTAGCACCACTTCCTGAAAGATCTGTTATTGAATTATAGAAACAGATGCAGCACAGAAACACCCATCAGTGATGAATACATGTGTACAGATGAGATTTGACAACGGAAAGCAGCCTTTTTTCTCTTTGATTAAGGAAAATACTTGCAGCTGCATACCGTAACTATAGAAATTGTTGAGATAACAAAGACAGCTCTGTTGTGATAAATTAAATCATATTGCAAATACATTGCTAGAGAGCTGGTCTAGAAGAAATTAAGCCTAGCAAGCCTCCTGAAATTAAACCTCTGCTGAAATAAACCGGTAATATGTAACTAATATAGTTTAGCACACGTCACAAACAAGAAAGATGCTGTTAGTTGAGTGTGTCAATTTAAAAGGCTGTTTACATCTAATCATTTTGAAGTCTCAGTTTTAACATCAGAGTCATAAGGTACTTTTGCTTTGCTTTAGAGGACATTTTAAGGTGTTTGTTAGAGTCAGAGTGACAGTGTTCAGCGTTTTGGCTTACTGAGTTTCCTAAATTAAGTTACTGATAATACATCTTGTTAGTGAGTGGCTTTACACTTGCTTGCTAGAGTGAATGTTTAGGGACACTAGGTGCTGTCACCATCTTAGTGTAAAGTACAGTCGTCTTTCAAGACCTTTAAAATCTGTAATTGTGGTGGTGTTATTGTGGAATTAACAATCATAGGGAAAAAAATGTACATACTGAATTCCACTGCTTTACAATACAAGATTCAGCTAATTATTGAAACTCATGGGAAAGGCTTTAACACGTGATTGCTTCTTAATCACCATTAGCGGATGATTTTTTTTTAAATGCTTTATATCATGATTTTATGTTTCGTGTTAATGAAAATGTCATGGGAGAAACCAGTGGGAGAGGAAAAGCTATTTGTGTCTCCTTACTTAATAACTCCTTCTTGCTCATCCATTTAGGTATTCTTTTCCTTCTGAAATTGCTTTCTCTATGCTGGATCACACTTCATTGTTTTTCTGCCTGACACAGTCTAATCATGCTGCCTTGTAGACCTCTCGCTTACATAATAACAAGTACATACCACAGAAAATGCATTATTGTATTGCTGGCACCTATAGTCCCCTTGAAAACAGCACAAATTTTATCCTCAAAAGGACACAATACAGAATCTTCTGTGTGATTGACATCATTTATATATTGGGGTCTTTACCTTGTTGTTTTGGGGTTTTTTTCTGTAGTTCCAGGAGTATTAAGTCCTGGTGAATGAAACCTTGTTTAGGAAAAAAAACAACCAACCAAACAAAAACCAGCTAATAATCACTTTTGTGTCCAGAGTGCATTTTAAATTATTTTCCAGTATTCTTACAATCAGTACTGAACTGGGGTGAACCTGAGATCTTCAGTGTTTCTGGAATTAAAGTTTAACTCATGTACGTCTCTTTCTTACAATAGTTTACATCTGAAAATGAAGACAAATAAGTTCATTTGCACAGAACATCTTCTAACTTACATTTAAAATTGTAAATGTATCCTGCCCATACTGGTTAACGTATCTTAATGTATCTGTTGCACTAATACAAACATTTTGTGCACAGAGACGAAAAATATGAGATCATTTTTAACCAAGACTGTAACTATGATTTATGAAACAGAAGTCACTTATGCAGTCTGTTAGAGTATCTTTTAGTGATATGGTTTGTTGCATATCATCTCTCCATTCTGAAACAAGTTATTTTCCCTCCCAGATATCTTGCTAAGTCATTTATATTAGACAATAAACTATTTTAATGCTTCTTTCCTTTTCTTGTACTATGTTGTGTGATGGTAGATTCTCTGATGATATTTTCAACAGCATGAAGATTACAGGTTTTAGTCAAGTACTTAAAGATGTAAAGCTGAGCTTTGTATAGATGGTAATGACACATTTTCTTATCCAGTCCAATTTTAGATATTTAAAATTCTAATCTGTTCCTTTTGGCGCAGGTCTTTGGATTGCAGTTGGACTCAATGATCTTAAGGCTCTTTTCCAACTCAAATGATTCTATGATTCTATGACTACTTGAATTAATTAATTTGAGAGTACCGAAGATCTGTAATTCCCTGATAAACTGTAATTCCTAAACATAGTTTTGTATTTTTTGTGTATATTGCACATATTCTGCAGTTAACAACCTGTTGTAAGCACCTGGATGATATTTTCCCTCCTCCTTCAGTAAAGAAGGTATGAAGTCCAAACTCTGCTCCTCCAAGGTTCACATCCTTCAGGATGAATTGCAGCTTCCTTGTACTATCTGGTTTCCTCTTGAGAAAAGATTCTTTGTTTGTGTCCAGCTTGCCGTGTGTTACTAACTAGACTGACTCCTTAGCACAACTCCAGGTTTATTATTTTAGATGTTTTCACATGTCTGCGTTTGGCATCACCAATTCTCCTGTCCCCTCAGCACTTGCTGCTAGAGTTTGCCAGGCTGCTGAAGCTTGAAGCAGCTGGCTGGGCTGAGGACCCCTGACTGGCAGAGGCTTCAGCTTCATTATGAGGAGTGGCTGAAAGAGCTGGGGTTGTTTAGCCTGGAGAAGAGAAGGCTGAGAGGAGACCGCATTGCTCTCTACAACTACCTGAAAGGAGGTTGTGGAGAGGAGGGAGCTGGGCTCTTCTCCCAAGGGACAGGGGACAGGACAAGGGGCAATGGCCTCAAGTTCCACCAGGGGAGGTTCAGGCTGGACATAAGGAAAAATTTTTTCCCAGAAAGGGTCATTGGGCACTGGCAGAGGCTGCCCAGGAAGAGGGTTGAGTCACCTTCCCTGGAGGGGTTTAAGGGATGGGTGGACGAGGCGCTGAGAGGATTTAGTGTTTGATAGGAATGGTTGGACTCAATGATCCAGTTGGTCTCTCCCAACCTGGTTATTCTATGATTCTATGATTGATTCTATGATTTGTCTGCATGTTTTCATAGAATCATAGAATCATAGATTCAGTCTGTCTGAAAGAGTCTGAGCAGTTGAGGAACCAAGCAGGCCCAAGCCACAGCAGCCCAGGCCTGGGCTCCTGCAGAGCCCTGAGGGCATGAGGGAAGAGAGGAGCTCTGTGGGGAGTCTGGGAGAGGTGACAGAAAGAGAAACATGGCTAGAAGGTGAAAGGGATAACTTAAATGTTTTCCAGTCCCTAAAATAGCTGCAATAGTTGAGCACAAAGCAGGGCAGAAGGAAAGGCCCTGCTGTGCTGTAACCCTGCGCAGAAGCGACTCCTGAGTGCTGGGGTCAGTGTGGGCTCCTGTGATGGGAGATGTTCAGAGGCACACAGTCAGAAAGGATTTTAGGCTCTTAACCGTTCAAAGCATTCCCTGTCAGGAGCCAAAACGCTGTAGAAACACAGCAGCTCTGTTGGTTTTTGCCCTTTGCAGGAGGTGTGTAACCGCCTTGCTCCCACACCACAGGGAGCGAGGCAACGAGGCTTCTCCAGTCCTGCAAAAACATTTCTCTCTACAAACATCATGCATTGCTGGCATGTTAACTCACTGAGCTAGATGCACAAATCAGCTTTTGCAAGACTGAGAGCTAAACAGCAAATGGGCTGTATCCTTAGCCATGCATGTTAGTAGAAGCTCCGTGAAGGTTATATCATAGGAGATTGCTCCCTGAAAATTGAACTGCAAGCTCGATGCTTTGCTTTGGAGCAGGACAAAGAAATACATATTTAGTACAAATACAGTTTTTGAATTCTCAGCATGTAGGAATTAATCGTTTTACTTACTGTTACTATGGTATTTAAGGATAGGCCTTACTTTATGTCACCAATTTTATAGTTGTTCGCAGAACTGTTTGGAGACCTTTTTTTGTGTGTGGTACTAGTATACTGCAGCAAAATATAAAAGTAGAGGGACAATGAGGCAAAATCAATAGGGTCTGCCCTAGCCTTTAAAATTTTAATTAGTGTTCATCAACTGCTGCTGTTACTCAGCCCAGCCCAGGTTCTGTGAATTAGCAGGTAAACCCACAGAGAGCTTTGCAGTGCAGAATACATCCCAGCTGAGGCTCTCAGGAGGAGGGATGTGGGCTTGAAGGACGTAATCCAGAGACTTTTCAAATCATTGGACACAGTTTGTGTGGCACCTGAAGCTATCCCCATGCTAATGGGCTCTGCCTGGTAGGAATGAGACATATTAGAAATGCTGCATGGGCCCTCCTGGAGGGGCCGTGAAACAGAGATTTGAAACTGTTTCTGCCCAAGGATTAAAAAAAATGCTTAGGGGGAAAAAAAAAAGAAAAGAAAGAAAAAGAAACACCAAGTTCTTTGCTGAAAGCTGTTTAAAATACTCTGTCAGCAGTGTCAAATGATGTAAAATGGATCAGATCTTCAATCTCAGCTTTTAATGAGGTAATGAAATGTCGTGGTCTCAGGCACCTTGTCCAGGTCAGTGCAAAATTGTCCTTACTTTTTGTTCTCTTTAGCAAGTGCTACGGTAATTGAAATAGATTGTCCATTTCCCTGTAAGAGAGACAGCATTGAAGTAACATTTCTTTTTATCAGCCAGGTAGCTTTCTTTAGCTGCAAACTAAGCTTTCTTTTTGTATGTGTGTGTGCACAGTTGTCCTGTCTTTCCTTTAAAGAATACTGTCTGAATACCATAGCGTGATTAAAGACTTTCCCTATTTTATTTTTCTTCTAGCTCCAGGCAGTTTATTTTATTCTTTGTTTTCTCTGCCTTCCAGATGTTCCTCAAAACCACAGAGAGATGAAGCAAAGCAATTATTCTGCTATTTTATCTGTATAACAAACCACCTAGACTACAGTAGTTCACCAAGATACTTCTTTAAAAATAATTTGTGAGGCAACCTGTTGTATATTTTATTCATGAATCAGTCAGACCTGTTGCGCTTTATGGGTTTTGTCCCTGTGGCATTGCTATTGCAAAAAGCAGATCTCAATGATCTAAATCTTTTGCCAAAAGCTTTATATAGTACAGCATGAAATTGTTGAAGGCAACTTTCTCGTGCTTTGTAGGATTTCACCATTCATATTGTGACTATCTTGAATTTATTTGTAGCTTGTTACTTAGCCTTGGTACGGTGATTTATCTGCAGAGAAACACTAGTGATACAGAACCATCGTGTTCTGAAAGGAAAACGGGCAAGAGCAAATGCTGGATGCAGAATCCGTGTATTTTTGCTTTTAAGAAACTTTCTGAATGGAGTACGCTTTTTGAAGACTTGTCATCACATTCATTTTTATTTGTGCAGCTCTTTTTGGAGAACGCAAATTACCTCCTTTACTTATCGCAACTAAGACATGCTGCTGGTCTGTGCTGCAGGATTCTCTACCGGCTGAAGAGCGCAAAGGTGCTACACAGGCATTTCATTTCTAGTATGAAAAAAACAAGTTGTGCAAGGCAGACCACGTATTGAAATTCTGCTCTGCTGATGCCTTGCCAGTGGATGTAGGGATTATTGCATTTGCTTGACAGTGAACAGTTTGAGAAAATCCATAGGCATATCCATCACTGAGAGGGATTTTGAAGATGATGATCTTTCTTATCTGAAGTGCCAGTGATTGTTAAACTGAATCTCTTATTTTTAGCTGATACCAAGTGCAGGCTGGTTTTGAACACCAAGTGGAAAGAGATCGACATTCTTAAAACCCTTATGTACTGTGTCTCCTGTCATTCTTTCTCTGTTTAAGGTTTTTGAATTGTTGCAGATTGGTGGGAGTTTTGGGGTTTTTTTTACTGTGACGCAGTTCAAATGTGTCATCTGTTTGAGAACTTAGAGGTGGGAGGTGGAAACCCAAATTCAAATGCTTTAACAGTTGGAATATAATGCTAGAATTGGGCTATCACTGCAATTAGTGTATGACATTCAAGCCCTGTTAAAATTGAACTCATTTAACTGCCTCATCTTCTGTTTAAATAAAACCTGATCTGATAGATCTAGATTTCTTTCACACTCCCTTAAATTCCATACAATTTAGGCGACCATTTCTGTTACTTTTTTCAGAACTTACAGGCAACTGCAAACATGAATTATTTGGAAATTTCTATTTTGAGTTGTGCTAAGGTTGGCAGGTGACTGTGCAGGGCAGTGACTAAAGGCACTTTGAAAAGCCCCAGTGAAAGGACTGCCTTTTACTTTGCTACTCACCTAAGAGACAGCATTCGTATCTTCTGCATGCTCGAATAGAGGTATATAAATATTGTATGCTTGATTTTAAGTCAGGCAAATTCAGAGTGTAAATATAGCATCTTAATACAGGAGAGGGCAGTTCTGTGGCAGAAGAGCTGGAATAACAGCACTGGAAGTAAATGACCGAGAGAGGATTGTTGCCCTTTATGTGAGATGGATTTTTTTTGAGAGGAATATGGCTCTGTGTTTGCTTTATTTAATAAGAGCTTAGAGATTTTTTGGAAGAGGCCTTGGTTGGAGATCAGCTTTTAAACTTGAGCTCCAAAATTTGGCAAAGGCAGAAATGTTGCCATGGCAACCCATTATCTAACACTGTATTACTGAACCTCCTGCCAGTTCATCCACAGTTGAGTGCTGAAGGCAACCTTAAAGGGTATTATATGTTCTGTCCTGAAACAGTTCAGCAGGCCCTTCCAAAAATAGACTCAGAGACTTGAGAAAATGAAGAGCTATCTGGAAAAAAAAAAAAGAAAAGAAAAATTTTTCCCTTTAAAAGGTGAATGAATATCTTGATAGTGAATTTTCATCATCTCAGTCGGGTTACAGACGTTTTAAATTACAAGGATGATANAAAAGAAAAATTTTCCCTTTAAAAGGTGAATGAATATCTTGATAGTGAATTTTCATCATCTCAGTCTTTTATAGTGACTAGAAGCGGGTTACAGACATTTTAAATTACAAGGATGATCATGTGTTTTGTTCTAGAATAGCCTCCAAATTCAAGATGCTGTCATCTTCATTTCTGATTAATTGAGTGCAGTGAGCTGGTTGAGTCTGGGAAGTGATGTCTTGAAGGAACTCTGGTAAGATTGGAACCCAGTTACAGTCCAGTTGTGCTCAGACCCAGGACTGTAGATATTAGACTAAAAGGAGGGCACATTGGCCACCCCTCTACTGTTGCTTCTGTGTCGGGTTTATAGAATCTGCCTGATTGCTTACAGTGAAGTGTCCTCAGTCCAGACAATTTTTAACACCTGTAGTCCTTGAAATCACCAGCTCTTTTTAACAGTTTTTCACAGATAAGCACAGTGCTAACCACAAAATTCAGGAAAAAACCCAAACCACCAAAAATATAGGTGATTACATAACTTGTGCTCACATCCTTGGATTTCCAAATATCAAGGACTGTTTTCTGCATGTATATTTGTTATTGCTCTGGAAATAATTCTATCGAATTTGGCATTCCACTCTCCAGACTTCCGTGTGAAGCAGTTGTTAGCCCAGATGCCATACTGCTCTGCACCTCTCTGGAATTGCTTCCTAAACTATTTCTTTGTTTTGAAACACTGGTACTGTGATACGCCTGTCAAAAAGTGCAGATAATAAGCCCCAACCAGAAATGCACGTCAAAGAATGCAAAACTGACAGTTTCATTCAGATTAATGATGACTGATACAATTTGCCACAAGCATTAAAGCTTCCAGTAGCATTTTCTTGCTAGCAGCAAGAGAATAAAACTCTTTTTTAGCTTGTTGATGTTTTTTTTCCACTCTGTGTTATGAAATGAAGAAGGTTCGATTCCTATTTACAAAAGTTCTTTTGGGTTTTATCTCAAGATCTAGTTAACTGGTGTTGTTTAATAAAATTCCCTAACTCTCATGATATTATGCTTTTTATGGTTCATCCATAATACAGCATTAAAAAAAGGAGACACATGAGTTACCAGTAGGATTCTACTTTTCTTTAAATCATTTGACTTTTCTGCCCTACATTTAACAGTCTGGAGTGTGTGTGTATATATATATATATGTATAATGTACTATGTAATATATGTAAGTATATATATATATAAAAATTACATATAATGTATGTGCTTTAAAATATATTTATATATTTAAATTTTAATGTATATTTTTGTATGTATATAAATTTCCCTATTTTAAAGTAACTTTGTGGGTGATCTGCGTGTGGAGGCATTCTTCTGAAAATTTATCTTTGAGACCTTGTAGATGATTATTTCTTAAGGCCGAGAGTGTTCTTTATTTGAGATTTAGGCAGAAGAGATATCAAACATGGATTACAGGCGGTATTTCTGATTGATTACAGGTGTTCTTTACAAGATACTGAATGAAAACACTGATTTTTGATGGGAAGGTACTGCAGTAGTAGGAGGGATGCGAAATGACACCAGATTTCACACTTTTAGATACTTTTAAACAAATTTCGCACTTTTTTAAAAATGGAAACATGAGTTCCACCTGGATTTCTTTCTCAATGTGCTACTTCTACTTGGAAGATAAAAACCTGGATGATGAGCACTCATCGTCAAAATATTTCCTCCGAGTTACTGCAGAGCAGATGTGTTTAATGTAGTTGTAATTTTCTTCTTGTTCTTTTTCCTTCGTTCCGCAGGAAACAAAATCTGACAAAAAAAAATTTACTTTGTCTTTTTGCTGAAATCAGCTCTGGAATATATCGTGAAAACAGAATTTTAAGTGGTACCTGTACCTCAGCTCTACTCAAACGGTACTAAGCAGAGGAGTTAAGTAACCTTGATCACTGCAGGATTTGGAGCTTACTGAAAGCTAAAGTAGCCTGAAAGCTGCTCTGGATTTGGCAAAGCCACCGTGGGGTCCCAGCGGTCCCGGAACCCTGGAACTGCTGCCGGGCTACAACATTTATGCTGGAAGCGAGGGGCTCAATTGCAGCTGCCTCAGAGCTGCTTACCTAATACCAAGGGAATCTCCAGCTGACCCAATAAGGCTTCTTACACTAAATAATGCAGCCAAAACCAAAACTAAGAGCTGGCATATTATAAATCGCATGGCTTCAATCAGCACTTCTTTCCGTGTTTTCCTGGATTTTTAAAAAAATGAACAATTTTTCAAGTTGGCTGTTTACTACACGAAGAAGCTCACTCACCAACTCCAAGCTACTCAGTCATAAAATTTGTTTGTTTGTTAGGAAACTGAATGTATGGATGTTTTCACTGCTTTGGGCAGCTGGGGATGTAAGGGAGAGCAGCAATCCTTAGTAAGCTTGTCTTTTCTCAACCTCTCTTAACAGAGGGATCTTTTGTATTAGTGAGGATTGTCATATAGAATAATAAATGGAAAACTAAATGGACTTACTGTCCCACAGGAGCCAATGCAAGCCTGCTAAATTCAACAGCTTCCATAATAAATTGAATGCATGTATGTTGAGGTATAATATAAAACACATCAGCTATTTTATCCTTAAAAACTGACTATTTAAGATTCTATAGCAGTTCCAATAGCTGTTGGCCTATACCCGGCACACAGCATGTGCTGGTTTGTCTGGGAGATTCATAGCTGTCCAACTTGAAGGATGTCCCAGCACTGGACAAAGAGCAAAGACCTTTCTCTCTGCCTTGGGAGATGAGCAAAACAGCTTTCAGATGCCATCTTCTGTGTCCATGCAATCATGAAAGCAGTGCTGAGTTCTGGTGGAGGTGGACAGCTGTAGACACGGTAAAAGAGGTCACTTGCACAGAGGCTGAGGTTTCTTTGGACAGCAAAATAACCATAAAAGACAACCTGAGAGCTCTGTAAAACCCACCTTGCTGTAGTCACTGTCTTTGCACGCAGCAGTTTTGGTGACCTCAAGGGCTGGGGGAGCTTCCTAGAAAGGCAATAATTGCTTCTTACTTTGCATTGGGACTATCTGAGTCTTATTTATGGATTCAAACTTGGCTTGTTCCCACCCCTCCTTACACAGGCCCCCGTTCCACATCTTTAGAGATACAAAACTGAATTTTGCTGTTTCACTGCTGAGAGGCTGAGTCAGCAGTGACAGCGAAGATTTCCAGGTGCAATAGCAGCTGTTGGAGGAGATCAAGGCTGGAAAAACCCTGTTCTTGCACATTAAGGCAGATAGAATGTGTCTTGTTGTAATATTTGCATTTAATTTTTTTAAGAAATTAATTTTTAAACAAAATGCCCAAGAATATTTAAATTCTTTTTGCAATCCTCACGTTTATTCAGTACCCATACGGAAAGCTCCTACTGGGGTATGTTAGATTATTGCATTTGTAATATGTTTTTCTATTTAGAACTTATATTGCCACATTTTTAATGATGCTACTACTAGTTAAGATGTTTTCCTGTCTTCAAAATTAACAACACTTCAATATTTAAAATAACTATACTGTTCATTTGAAGGCATATGTTACTGCATATGGCTCTAGATCTGCTTTTCTGAATCTGCAAGATTTTTTTTGCATATATTGGTATTTCATTCTGAACCTACAGGGAGTTAACGTTTACACTAACTGCTTGAATTCATTTTAGCTCTGATTGTTAAGGCTTCTCCTCTGGGGGTAAGCGAAGGAATCCCAAGGAGGCATAAATGGAAACAAAGGCATGAGAAGAAAGGAAGGAAGGTGGCAGCAACAATAGCTCATCTTTTTTGAGATCATTCATTGAGCACAGAAGAAACTGTGCGCTATAAATAATTTATATACACTGTACTTGTTTTAAGTGGTGTAGAAATACCGTATTTCCCTATTCACAAGATGAATTTTGAGCCATGAAATTCAGCCATTAGAAGAAATTGACTACTCTGGCTAAAATTCTATCTCATGCTGTTATGATGTTAAAGGGTTGAGCATCACTCAGATTCCAAGACTCTTCAAACACAAACTGGAAGATTTCCCCACCAACAGAAAGCTGGTGGCACCTTTGAGAGTTCTTAGATTTTTTTATTTTCTTAGAATCTTGCATTTCTGTGATTTCCTCTTAAACTTGTTTCTGTTTATATGTTTGTAAGTTATAGGGGGTTTCTTACTAAAGGAACAATATTTAACAAACTCAGAAAGGAAAAATATAACCTTCCCTAATGGTAAACTGGTAAGCAGTGAATAACTGGGTTTTTTTTCACCCCGACTCCAATATTCTGTTGCTGCTAAACTCAGGTCAGCAGTTTAAACCATACGTTAACCACGTCATATTGGCAATGAAGAAGTCTTTCATCCAAATTATAAGTACAGTTAGTAACTTGTGTAATAAATATTCCCACCATATTTTTCCAAATAACCTGGCATGGGTTCGCTACACTAAAGAGAAAGTGCTCAGTATTTCATTTGCTAGAGACTTCTCCTTTCTCTCATCCTTCCAGAATGGAATTAAAATTTAGAACATGTACATTTAGCAAGAGTACTTTGATGTCAAAATGTCACTTAACATTCCTTGCCCGTTAACCACGCAATATTTTTTCCAATTCACATCAGCGGTAAAAAAAGAAAGATCTAGTAGATAGCCTTTAGCATTCAAAAAACAGATTTAATTTGTATTTTCACAAGCCATATGAAATTAATAAGTTCCATTTCCAGCAACTGCATTTATATTCCGACGGGCAGAAAAGCTGTAGGTTTGTGGAGGGTTTTTTTTCCCAAATGCTGCCTGTTCAATCAAAGGAACTCATTACCGAGGTTGATAAAGAGCGGGTATTAGTACTAAGCGTGTCCATTTCATGTTAAACGTATTATTCTGGCAGAAGAATATTTTCATCTCCAGATCACAGCAGAAGTAATTAAAATTCAAGGCATTAATTATACTTTAATTAAACCAAAACGTATTTCATAGGATTGTTTTGGCAGTGTGAGGAAGAAGTCTGTCTCCTCAACCGCTAGTGAGGTGGTTATGACAAATTATAAAATCACTGAGGCCAAGTAGAATTGTTCCAGTCAATTAAGTGTGTCTGTGAAGGAATATATACAATTTGTAAGCAGAGGGGAGAAATACAGCAGTATTTTCAAGTTTTTCAGTGATACATAGACATTGTTTATGATCACAAATGATTAACATTTGTCTTTTTTTCTCTCCATGCAGTCTGAAGAAGTCCATTGGTTTTGGTTGGTCCAGTGATTCTGTACTAACACGTTAGAGGTCAGTGACGCATCCATTGATCCGTTTAGATTTCTGCTAATGGCACGGCTCGAGGAGCTGCTTCTCTATATGAGAAATTGTGTGTAAAAGCAGGAAACATGATAGAACAAACAATGCTTTGAAATTGAATTGAAATTTATGTGCATTATTTACTTTTTAAATATTTTTTTACAGCTAAATGTGGATGCGATCTATGAAATTTTGTGATTTTGTGAGGGGAATTGAAATGCTAAGTTTCTTCATATCCTCCAAAATATTGCTGGGGCTTGGGGAGAAGTGGATTTTTTCCAGAATGTAAGCAAATGTTAACTGCAAACCTTTCTTATTACTACAAGCCAGGTTCCACAGCAAGCAGGCACCAATTTCCCTGTCTACTACCATGACACAAGATTGGAACAGTGTGACTGGCACGTGCTGCAAATAGGTGAGAGATACTGTGGCTCAGTGCTTCCTGAGTTTCTTCCATCTCCGTGTTTTAAAGCCTACACTTCAGTGAGCAGGAGATATTGGTCAAGTCATGCTTACGTATTGAAAATCTGGGTTGTAGGAATGTTTTTATTTAACTTCAGTAAATAGAAATAAATCCCTATTTGTGTTAGCACGGAGCTGTTAGTGGCATGTACAGCATATTGCTTAATTAGCTCTCTTCCTCCATGGTGACAGTGAAGTCACCGAGCTCAGTTTGTCGTAAATGATGGTGTTGGTCTTGTAGCTGATGCTCCCCCTAAGTTTGCTTCTCATGGCAAACAGAATTGTAGTACTGCCAAAGGTATTTCCTAATGGATTGGCATGGGTAGATTGCAAATCTATATAAAATTTTAAGGTTTATCTGCCTTATCCACAGCCTAATGTAACTATATTGATCATTTACGTTGCACCAGAACTTTAGTCTTTAGCGCATGAGTATGGTGGTCCAAGTTTGACCCATAACCAGGATCCTTCTGTAGTGCATTTGAATAAATATCAGCAGTAAGTCACGCTAGGAAAGGCCATGTGGCTTAGCAGGGTGTTTATCACAGCTCACTAAACACGTCCTCTTCTTAAAACTTCCAAGAAATTTCTAATTAACGTTTGTGTACAAGTTCATTAGAACACTTGCATAATGCATGACAACGGTTGCAGAGGGATTTGAATATTGGTTCTCGGTAATATGAAAGATCCCGTATTATTTCTTTGTAGGTTTTTCATAATAGTCTTGGTTATTTCCCAAGTTTCTCATATGTGAAGATAGTTAATGAGTACGTCTTACTCTGTTGAGTGAAACTGAGCTTTTTATGTGGTAATTGCATAAAAGATACAAATTGAAGTTAAATTTTGGAATCTGACCTTTTCTTTCCTGTGATGCTTGCATGAACCTATCTTATTATAACTTTGATTTAGGCCTTTTTTATGATACATAGATTCTTAGTTTTAAAATATCTATTTTTATTTTGAAAAAGGGATGGATTTAGCTGAGAAAAGTCAACATAATTTTTACAAACTGATCAATTAAATAGTCTGTTATGTTTTTAATTTTCTGAAGCCACACAGCGTGGAAATTGCATTATATGTAGAAGAATCAAACATCTAACTTCCATCCTGCTTGGCTTATTTGAAGTGCTGTTTCTTGCAGTTCTGTCTCCTTTTTCTAAGAGGCAGGCACTTCCTTGGAATCTGTTATCAGTCTCATTTCAGATAAAATCTATTCATGTTAAATATCATTTGGACTGCAAAGTGCACCTTTCATACAGCTACCTAAGGGCAGTTTTAAAAGGTAAACTTCTTTCTGCTGCTTCATGTGTTAGACCTTTTTCTTGGCTACATCATATATGACTAAATAATTAGTCACAGCCTTGGGGTTGGCAGTCAATTGGAATTCTTCATTTCTTCTGTTCTACAAAAGTACGGTCTTCCCATGATTAGATTTGGTGTCAGATGCTTTCCAATTAAAACAGTTCCACTACTGAAAATCATCAGTGCTGGGCCAGAAAGCGTGTCACTGGAAAGTGTCATTCTGTGATTCAGCGGAGAGGTCACTTCTCTTGGAAGTGCTGTGTATGTTCCTACTCGCTTTCCAAGACTCATTGTTTATTAATTAATCACAAGGCAAATGGGGAAGAAGTCCATCTCCTCCCCAAGTTAAGCACCATGGCTGCTGTCAACCTTGCTTCTTTCTTTGCTCATTCAGTGCACTTAAATGTGTGTGGATTAGCTGCAGGAAAGTGAGTGACGTATACCCTAGAGCGGTTTGGAATCTGATGTTGATAACATCCGATGATAATATACAGCATTTTCCTAGAAAGAGAGCTTTGCATCAGGCAAAGAGCAGCACACCTGAGGGCAGGACATTAACCACTTAGCTCTATATACATAACAGGCACAAACAGTGCTTTTCCTCTTCTGTTATTCCTATGCTTTTCTCCCCCTCACTTTCTGATGATATTTTTGTAATCATCGCTGTACTGTGTATACAATGAAGGCATCATAACTTCAAGAGCATATGTATGGGAGTTCCTTTTTAGAAACCACTTACAGCTCTATTTACATGAAACATCCAGGGAAATTTCTCATAAACTGTGAAATAAAACTAGAGAGAAAATCAACATACACAGGCTGATCAAATAGTTGTATTTTAAGAGTTTTGAGCGACGCTTTTTAATCATGAAGAGTAATTACAGGCCTGAGCATTTAAGTATAATATTTTGTGACTTACAACTTGTTACTGATATTCTTACATCTGCTGTTTATCTGATGGAGATGGTCCATATTCATCCCCTAATTTTAACAGTCATTTGCTTTAATATTGCCTCTTGCATAATTGAAAAAGACTTTTTAAAATTAATTTAGCTATAGACTAGTTTTTCTAGTGAAGTCCCTTTTTTTTTTCCTTCAAAATCTTAAATCTCCTGTTTAAGTCATATACAGAATGCAAAACTTTCCATGAAAGAAAATGTTCAAGGTTGCTTTTCAAGGCTATATAAAATATTGAACTGAGGGTTAAAGGGCAATTCTCAAAAAAAAGAAATGCAGACAGAGATGTGAGATGTTTAGGCACATGAGAATAGATAAAAGGCTATTTTGGAGCGAAAGCCTTTCCAACTTGTGTTCGTAGGAGAGTGTATTAGCGAGACTGCAGTGCCTCCTTGGATATGACTCAGAAAGCTGTTTCTATTTAATTAGACAAGAAAATTGTGACACAGTCATGGTATGTACCTTAGAATAACAAGAGTGTGCAGCAAATTGCATTGAATGCTAGAGCTGTTGCAGAAGGAGAAGTGAAGCACAAACTTGACATTATTAATTTTATTTTAGAAAATTGCTTTTTTTCCCCCTTTCTTTTTATAATGTATTCATGTTTTCTATTTCCTATATCATTATTTCAGTCATTTTCTTCCTTCTGGAACTGGTTGACTCCAGTTACATTGCTTTACGGCCAAAGATGAAACTGCCTGTGAAGTTAGCAAAGCCTGTTAAACAAGCTGTCAAAACATGAACTGTTTCATACCTTACAGCTCAGTAAGAAAGACAATTTTATACAGCTTAAAATTAAAGACTTCCAGTGTCACCTTGTTGGACAGCCTGGAGATAGATTGTGTATAGCTGCTGTTCATTCCGATGCATCTGTAGGCTATTCTATTTCAATAATAAATGGGGAAAGAAACATCACAGTCTTAGCAAAATCGGCATGATAAAAAGGGAGGAGTTGGGGTTTTTTTCAGCATGAGCATGTTTTAAATTAAAATGAAAAGATTATAAATGGAGCCCAGAGTGTTATAGTAGGATTTGGGTAGATAAATGTCAGGCATCTTTCTGTGTGGTAGAGAATCCCGCGTTTCAGACGTGTGAGAATATGGCACTTTGAGCGAGAACCTCATGCACCTCAGAGCAAGTATTTGACTTGCTGTCTTTCCATTTCTACCAAGGACTGCCTTCTGTAGTCTGACTAAAGGTAATTTTTTATAAAGATAAGAATTTCATGTTAATTCAATTACATATGTAGCGTGTATTTCATTTGCACACACAGAGAGAACTGACTGAAAAGTACAAAAATTAAGTACTGCTTTTAACCAGAAGAAGAGGTCTTATATTTCAGCAGGAATAGTTTCATCATAATAAAGCTGGCAGCTCTGACCCTCATTATTTTCTTTAAATTAATTAGAACCTAACCCTGTTCACATGGAAATCAAAGGACAAGTTGAGTTGTCCTGGATTCTTATTTACATATTTTATTTGAGCAAGTATGCTTGAACGCCTCCAAACCAGAGAAAATTAACATAAGGTGTTTTGCAAATGTTTCTAGATTAGTCATTCCTATGACCAAAGGGAGCTTTTTGGATAATGAAGTACTAGCAGAAGCGTTAGCACTTAGAACTGAAGCACAGATGAGTAGTGACATTTAAAAAATGATCTCATTGTAGAGCAGTGATTCCTTGCAGAAGTTTTGCCATTTTGAAATGTAATAATATTATTTGAAGTAAAAATGTAACTTGTGTTGATTTTTTCAGAAGAAAGGTGTAAATAGAAAATAACACTAGTGGGTATTTAGGAAAGATGCCTAAAAAAGGAAAAAATCTTTCTGTAAACTCCTTAGAGAGAGTAAGGGAGAAAGCTGGAAAAGAAATAATAAATGTTAACCCTGTATTTAGGGAGTGGAGGGCAGCACAGCTCTCTAAAATAGCCCCAAACAAACACTGTTCTGGGTGGATTTGTCTGGCTATTCTAAGCTGCTCCCCAAATCACGCGGTAGTGAATTAGCACAGCCTTTTGTCCCATATGCGACATCAGAGCCCTGAAAACAACTCCCTCTTTCTGTAGTCCTGAGAAGTATCTGCATGCCAGCATTAAATGGCACTGAAATGTGTGCTCATATATGGCAGGCTTTTTCCAGAATATTTGTCAAGGAAAGGCCTGAGTAGGCTTGAAAAAACAGCAGGACTTGATTCAAGGTTGGGTTTGCCATGGAAATGTATTTATCTGATGTTGCATCTGAAGTAGCAAGAATTATAGTGTGGCTGATGAACGCTATTTAAAGTCTTACCTTTCATCTATAAGCCAGAGAAGCCAAGCTGCAACTCTTCCTTTCCTGTGCTTTCTTATCTGCTCTAATCTATCATGCATCTCAGTTTCTGATCAAGTACCCGTTTTATCCTTGCTTTGATCACGCTCACAAGCACCAAGTAATTATTGAATCCCTGTGTTTACAGCTCCTGCTGTCTGTTTCCAAGTGTCACATCTGGATGCTTCCTGGTCTGCATATCCTCTGGTATGTAAAAAAGTCTTATTGAGAACTATGCCAGTCTGAAACAAGACTACAAGCATCCTGCTTATTAGCCAGTCTGCTGCTTTGCTGCTTATCTGTTATACTCTCTGCTCTGTGTCGCACAGTTAGACTTCTTTATTTCTTCATGCCCTAATGAGACCTTTTGGATTCAGGGAAATACAGGCCTAAGTATTTCATGATTTTGTCACATGTATGACTTCTAAAAATTCAATTAGTACCCGCATCAATGTGTTTGATGTGTTTGGGAAGAAGAGAAATGATGAGCCAAAATACATACGAGTTTTTTGATAGATTTGGAAAGCATAATCTTATTAATGTAGTTCACATAGATTCCTAAAAAGCTTTTGACAGAGATTGTCATCAGATGTTGTAAGGAAACTGTATAGCAATGGGAGGAGAAGGAAGTTACTTAAATTGGATAAATAACTGGCTAACATGGGAAACAAGAGGTAGGAGTAAAAGGTTGTTTTTAACTCGGAAGAAGTTATCATTAGAGTTACACGAGGCTTTGCGCTTGGACCTTTGCTGCCCCGATACTTATAACACCAGGGAAAAGGATTTGAATTATAAGTTGTTAACATTTCCTGATGACAGTGAGTAGCAGGATTACCAGTGGTGGTGAAACATTGTAGATTTGAACAAAAATCAGCACAGCTCAGTCAGTGGGCAATAAAATGAGATTCAGTACAGAGAAATGTCCCATTATGCACTGATGAAATGATGGTCTCTGACTAGTGTGTTACTACCCAGAAGCAAGATCCTGGATTATGATTACAATCACTTGAAAATGTAACAATTACTCCCCCCAAAAAAGATAAAATCTTTAACATTAATAATTATATCAATTTCTATGTAATTAGAAATTACATGAAAAGAAATGGAGAAGAAAACATGCCAATGAGTGAATTCATAGAATCATAGAATAACCAGGTTGGAAGACACCCACCGGATCATCGAGTCCAACGATTCCTATCAAACACTAAACCTTCTTTAATGCTGTGTGCTGCTCTGGTTCAGAACTAGGCAAGCAGGTTTTATATTTGAGAAGGAATTAGCAGTACTCCCACCAGAGGGTGATAGGGATGCTGAAAGTTAACATAGGCTTAAAGAAGGATTGGATAGGTTTACAGAGAGGAAACCAGCAGGATTACTATATAAAAAAAAAAAAATCCAAAACAACCCCTATCTAGCTCTGGGGACATTCGGCTGTGTGCTTGCTCTGCTGTTGCCTGTTTCCCTGATATCTGCTTTGTGTCACTGCGACAGGAAACCTTTGGTCTCTCCCCTGATGACCATCCTCGTATTCTTGCAGACTTTGCCATGGAGTCGCTCACTAGTTTGAAGACAGACTTGAATAAAACAATAACTCTCAAGCAGGCCCAGTATAAGACAAACCAAAAATAGCATAAGAACAGAAGTAAATGAGAAAATCTTACATTTCTGTCTAATTTCAGAGTGAAATTTATGGGGTGAAAAGAGATTTCAAGGCAGATTTCACTGTGCAGAGCTATTGGTTTAAAAACAATAACAACAACAACAAAAAAGCCATGTGTTGAATTTTTGTATTAAAAAAAGAACATGCAGTTCCAAGATGGCTGGGTGCAAGCCATGTACATTTTATAAATGCACATTCTGGCAAAAAGCATAAAGATCTATGCACAAGCTGTATAATACGTGCTAAAGTAACAAATGTGTCACTTTTAAGTTAGCAAAGCAAAAGAAATATCAGAGTTCTCTTTATTTCTTTAAATCCTTCTGTCCTTGACTTCAGCCATACACTTTATAATTTGTTTTCTAGTTACATTGACATTGTTCAAGCCAACAAAGCCATGCAAAATAGAAGGATGGCAAACAAAATAGCTTGGAGTACTAATGCAAGAATTCTTTTTATTTTATTACTTTCAGCTGAGTCCAAAGATAAATGCTCTAAGCACCAGTAAAATGTATCAACTGGTAGAAAATTAATTATGAATGTGCTTTTAGAGGAGAATATTTCAACTTCAGCAGCTTTTAATAGAGCAGTATTGAAAACTCTTATCGTGTGAGTGCCAACAAAAGAAAGACATTTAAAGGACCTGAAAATACGTACACGAGTGAAATATTCCGTGCATTTGCCTGAAACAATGAGAGAGGCTTTTGTAGCTTTTCAGGAGTTGAAAGCGATTAATCCTCTATAGAGCTTAAAGCAGATAGAATCTTAGACAGTGTTTTTACCATCAGAGTTTTGTAAGTTAAATTTAGGGATTTTATACTAAATTCTTTTGGTTCTGAGCATCATCTGTAGTTTATCTGCTATTCAGCCTTGGCCAAGCCCTTGAGGCTGAGATTTTGTTGATCTTCCTGAGGGATTTCCTGCACTATAGGGTGAATTGCTGTTTAAACAATAAATACCTTTAAAATATATTCCCTCCAGTGAGGGAAGAGCTATTAAGTCAAAAAAACCTCAGCAGCTATTGTTGGAATTTGCAAACATTCCTTGCTATGGCTGTAATTAAAATCCTGAATGATAATCAAGCTTTCAGGCCATCTTATGCCATCCATAAAAAAAACCCAAAAAACCCTATTTATTCCAAAAGCATTGTCTTCAGCACATTTTGTTGTTTATCAGTGTAAATGCTGTGTTGATTTTGTTAATTATATTTCTACTAATATACCAGAGAACATTCTTTGAGAATATTCATTGCTTTATGCAAATTAGGGAAAGAGTTTAGAAATAGCTTTGCTGCTGCAAACTATTGATCTGTTCTGTGGTGTAGAGAGATCCGAATTCATCTGATTTCAGGATGATCATGCTAGTTACTGTCATTGTTAATAGGTCTGTCCAAAGCAAATTGGGTTTGTAGCTGGTGACTTGCGAGACTTGTGTTTTCAGATTTTCATATGGATCTCATTCAAGAAATGCTTAAAGATTACAAACTCACTCTTCAGCAGAAAACAGCAGATTTTCTGTCTTTGGACAGTTATTTTCTGGGATTATTTTTGGGATATTCCCCACTGAATAAAATTAATTTTTGCCATTACTACCATTCCTCCAGTCTTGAGAGGGCGAAGAAAACCAGGAGGAAGCGTTGCTAATTCTGATAATAGGACTAATAATCCTAGAAATAAAATGGAATGAAACAAACCCCAGCCAGCTCTCTACCTATTTGTTAGTATTTGCAACAAGGAGGGAAACAATACTCTTGGTTACATTCCAGTGACAGTTTGAAAAAAACAGATTTTAACTACACTGTGCATTTCAATAGAAGAACCTGCAAGCACTTTGTCTTAATAACTGTGCCCTTGTTTATAAATAGTTCTTGAGGATTATGTGATTCTCTAAATAAGGAACACTGTGAGATTAACTCAGAGGTCTTTTAAAAAATATATATTGTAACCTAGCTGTTAATGCTTGTTTAAATAATACAAATGCCTTTAGAACAAATAGAAAAGCTTGCCTTGGTTTCTAGAAGTAGCTTCATATAAATAAAATAGGTGTATATCGCATTTTGATATTTTTTTTCCCCAAACTACTACAGTTATATTACAAAAACTATATCTGACAAGAGAGAAATGACAGTCTATCTTATACACTTTATGTGAATCATTCCAGTTTCAAAGCTGTACAGTGCCAGATGGATAGCAAGTTGTTGAGAAGTTGTTGTCTGGTTTGTACTTGCCTTCTACATGGTTCCAGTGTTTGCTGCATAAAATTCGGTGGAAAGTAAGTCTTTCTAACGAAACTTTTTTTTGTTTGAAGTGTCTATATTCCATGGTGATGTAATCAGTTAAGAAATAAATGTATCAAAGTGTTGACTAAAAAATGGAGGAAGTAGAGGATTCTTCCAAACAGGCTGTCAGGAAGCTGTTGTGACTGCTGGAGAGAGTAACCTCGTGCAACAACGACATTAAAAAGGACAAAGGTCTGGAGTTCTGGGCCCCTCAGCACAAGAAGGATGTTGAGGCTCTGGNCTTCTGTGGAGGTGTTTAAGGCACGAGTAGACAAGGTCCTGAGGGACATGGTTTAGTGTTTGGTGGGAATGGTTGGACTCGATCCGATGGGTCTCTTCCAACCCTGTGATTCTGTGACCATGAGGCAGAGACTTCAGTCTGACTTTTAAAAATAGGCCAGGCAGGAGGAGATAGAGAAACCCTGGCAACTTAGAGAAAAGCAGGAGCACATGTTAAGGAAAATATCTCCAAGGAAAGGGATGAGGTTTACGAGTTGTATTGATGCTTAACGTCCCTTATCAAAGCAAGGACAAGGGGACAGTTGGGTTGTGTTTACACCGTACGCGCTAGGACAGCTGAAAGGCTGGATTTATTAGCTCAGCCATGAGCTTGTTCGCAGAGCTTTGTGTTCAGCATATTGTGTTGTGCTTCAGCAGAACAGAGTCCATTAATTCTGTGTGATGATAATGAACTCTCGGAGCAGGGCACCAGCGAGCTGAAGGGAACCATGGGACACACAGTAATGGTTTCATAAGCATGCTGCCATTTCCTGGCTCTGCATTATGTTTCATAAAGACATTAAAATAAGTTGTTGCCAAACAATGACTTCTCTAAACTGAACAAATCCATTTAATCGTGAGCTAGCTCTTTTGCTGTTACAACACAATAATAATAACAAACGTATTGGTCCCTCTTAAATTATAGTCATAATATTTATAAATCCATTGTGACTTAATGCTTCCCACAGCATGAAGAGTGCTGACAGTCAGTTAAAATCCTGAAGGAGAAATTAACTAGAAGAACAGATGAACCGAACGGATGAAAGATGTGTAATTATTATTTCTTATCTAGGAAATACCACTTCAAACAAAGTATATTTAAAAGAAGCATCACTGAGATGTTTACATGGAGGGAGAATTTAAATGACTGACTTTTTTATTATTTAGAGCTACAAATTCTAAATTTTAGTATTTAGAATTTTTATTATTTAGAATTGCAAATAAGGCCTCCAACTGTTTTATTCCTCTTGGGAGCTAATTCTCTTCCAGCAGTTCAGCAACAGATACCAGCAAAATAATTTTTGGTATCCATTTAAGCAATACAGGACTTAACCACCTCCCTTCTTCATGAAGAAGTTTCCGTACTCTAAATTATAATGAGGAAGTAAATTTCATATAAAATAGATTCCTACTGCTTGCATCTTTTGGTGAATAAGAAAACACAGCTACCTTTTTATCCCTTTTCAGTTACTGTCACTTTTCTCTGGCTTTGGAAGCAAAAAGCCAAGTACCTAAGGCAGTTAAAGGACACTGCGCTTTTCCTTCCACAAGAACTTACTATAGCAAATTATCAAAATTCTGAGATGAGGCAGAAAAACTTCATCAACATAATTACCTGACTAATGATACCAGCCAAATTCACTGCGGGAAGAATCTATAGATAAAGAATCTTGAGTGTGAAATAATTGCAGGCTGTGGAAGTTCAGTTTAATTTAGTATATACTTGCAGTATGAAGAAAGGGAGAGAACACCATTCATTTAAACTGGAAATTGTCATTTATGGATTGTAGCCTCTACTAGGACAAAAGTGAAAATGTGAGCAGAAACTCATGCGGTAGTTAATGAAATCTTTAACGTAATGGATATAGTAGAAGCTTGTTTCTTTTCTCTACCTTAGGCTAAATTTTTAGTCGTTTATGGTATGTACTCACTCAAAGAGAGACAGTATTTACCAGTATACTGCTTGTAAGAATGCCATTACTACTAGAGACCTAGTTAAATACATTTTATACTATAAATGACCCTATTCTTGCTAAAGAGCTCAAGAACCACGTTTTTTGGGATGAGAATGAGTATCCAAGGGCCAAGGNATTTGTAGAGAGCAATGAGGTCTCCTCTCAGCCTCCTTTTCTCCAGGCTAAACACCCCCAGCTCTCTCAGCCGTTCCTCGTCAGGCCTGTTCTCCAGCCCCTTCCCCAGCTTTGTTGCTCTTCTCTGGACTCGCTCCAGAGCCTCAACATCCTTCTTGTGCTGAGGGGCCCAGAACTGCACACAGGATTCAAGGAGCGGTCTCACCAGTGGGGGTACAGAGGGAGAATAAACTCCCTGGACCTGCTCTGTTAAAGATAATAAACAGATTTCAGTAAGTTCTACATGAAAAATGCATGTATGGCATACAAGAAGCTTTACAAACACTGACTCTGATACTCACTTGCTAACTTTGTAACTTGCTGTTTACATTATGGCATATCTTATATACTTCATCTCATTTCTTGCTGGAGATTTTATGCTACAAGGAATGGAAATGGGCATAGAGGGTAGTTTTATTTCCTATGTTTTCCAGTTCTACCATAATGACTCTGTGTGTAAGCCTTGAAAACATTTGTGACCACGTAACTGAGCTCTTGCTTTCTGCATAATTATAGATCTCGATTCCTGTAAAGCTTTTATAGTGCAGTAAAGTCAGAGTTCAAGAATTTTTTAAAGTCAGTATATAAAAAAAATCTGTCATCAAATTGTGTCAGCAATACTGTATTCTTTTTAATGTCCTTTTTTTTTTTTACTATCACAAATAGTACTCCATAATTCATTAGGATTTGAAGAAAATCAGTTTTAAGCTTTTTACGGTCACGTGCTTAGTAGTTTTAGACAAATACTCAAGTTAGCATTCATAACTTAATTGCCGAATAACTTATTTGAATCGTGACCCAAGTTTACTTCCATACATGAATTTTTATATGAAAGGATTAAGACTGCCCTTTTGAAAGCAATCTTAGTTCTTTTATTAAGACACCGTTCCTTTTCACAAGCAGCTTTGATCTGCTCTTCTCCAGAACCATGCAGATTTTTCTTTTTTAACCAAGGCTTTGTTATAGATCTGTACTTAGGAAATAAGCGATATATTCAAATTCTTACTTAACATTTAGTGAAGGACTGTAATCCGTACAAGATTAATATCCAACCAAACATGAAAAATTTAGAATAACTCATAATAATAACTCAGAATGACCGTGTTCCATACGGTGAAAATATTGCTGTCAGTAAAGAACTGAATTTCTGGGAAAATACTGAAAACCATGTTTCAAAAAAACAACTCTGGATATTTTCTAGGCTTATGTAGAATTACCTCTTAGGCATTTTCTACCTCTGCTTAACTTTCCAGTATTTCTTCTGCCTAACATTGTCTTTTAGATGCTTCTTGTGTACCACTCACATCACCTCCATTCCTTTAGTCACACCAAATGGTTTACTGTCATCATGACTTTGTACAACTGTGAAGCATGCAAAAAAATATTAGCTTTCTGTCCCAGCTCTCTGCTCGTCCTCTACTGTGCTACAAGCTGCTTGTTCCTGCTGAAGAATGATGAGAAAGGAGAGATTTTGCAAGACGGATACAGAGAATGTGCCAGGTAAGCAGAGAAAGACAGTGAATTGGAAGATGTTGCAGTAGAACAGCCAGACATGTTGAGGGAAGTGATGTCCTGAGGTATCTGGAACGACAAGGTTCTGAGCCACTCAGGCGGAAAGGAGTTTTGTGAAGTCTGAATGAATAACAGTGGAATGCTGAGGAAAAGGACCTAGTTTACCTAAATGGTTAGGGGAAAGGAAACAGATGTATCATGATTTTTACCTCACAAAACATTCAAATGTGTTTAACCTGAAATGTCACTGAATAGTTATGTACCCGAAATGAAAAAGTGCTTACGTGACTTACAGACGAGGGTTAAGGCAACTTCCAAAAGTTGCACATGAACAAATTTCTCATTCTGTTGAAAGTTACTTTTTCATTATGCCTCCCAAGAACAGGAATTAAACCAAGATCTAATCATATTTCAAATTACTTGAATGATAGCCTCACAAGTTCAAAATTTCTTTACCCATCATAGCTTGTTCATCTACTTAGAGTTATCTTACATGCTTTAAACCAGTAACTTTGACTATCACCAGCTTCCTGTTTTATGAATATTTTTGATAGGAATGGTTGGACTCAATGATCCGGAGGGTCTCTTCCAACCTGATTATTCTATGATTCCATGAATGATACCATACGATTTGCCTGATGTGTTACATGAGTAGCTTCAATATGCTCCTGGTATCTCTAGAGACTTAACGTGTGTTTCATCAGCTCTCACAAGCTGATAGCGGTGTCACTTTTTCTTTTCCCTTTTCACTTAGTGGAATACAAGCTGCTATGCAGTTTTCCATGTTTCAGGCTTTTTGATACTGTACATTCATTTTGTAATTCTGAGGATGCTGATACATCAGAATGAACCAGAGAAATGTTGACAGCATGACCAGCAGGCAAAGGAGAAAAAAGGCAAATTTGGAATTGAAAGAGAGTATTGAATTATAATATACAAGAATTTACTATCTGATTTTTTAATAGAATTTTTTTTATAAACTTAAGATACTTAAGTATCTTTAACTAAAAGCTATAGTATTGGTTTTGCATTGCAGTTTGCTTTTCTCTTTGGATTTTGCCGGGGATGGGAGGGGTTGACATTCCTTTGTATCTAACCATAGTGGACAGTAAAGCCACGCCAAGTCCTGTTGTTCTCTCACAGGTTGCCTGTGGGGATCACAAGCCTTTTTGCACTATGAGACATATGACCTGAGCTACTTCAAAGAACAGGGAGAACACTTCACTCTAGTGGAACCTTTGATCAATCTTTTCAGCCCACATCTAAAACACAACCCTGACTGGCTGTTTTCTACAATATTGATTAATCAGACTCTATGACGTGTGTGTGAGGTGAGTCACAAAGGCTTGTGAGTCTCCATGCCTCAGTCTGAACCGTGGGCTCCAATTCTTAGGCTTATCAAAGTACAAACAGAAAAAAAACCCTAAAAATTCACTTCAACATCTTTCGAGAAAACAACATTCTTGTCCCTAATTTGGGTAAATGCATGCCAATGTTTATTGAAGTTTCTTACTGGCAATCTGATCTGTATCTATTGCTAAATCATCTTTTTGCTGTTATTTTCATACATTTTTCTGCATCTTATAGCTATAAAATGAAATTTGAATAAAATGATTTTATAGCTGACCCTGCTCTGACAGGGAAGTTGAGCTAGATGGACTAAAACCTCCAGAGGACCCTTCTAACCTGAATTATTCTGTGACTTTACTTTGTTACATGTATAATCTATGAAGTACACTGAGACAGTCCAGGGTTGCTTTAGGAAGAGGACCTGCAGGACTGATTCATTTATTGGGTTTGTCCCTTTCTCAGTGACTTTTAATTCCACTTATTTATAACTGTTGTTGTTATTGGTTAACAGTAAAGTTTACAAATACCCTTAAAATATGTGATCTTTAATGATGCTTTATCTGCTTATTTTATTTGTATCGATCAGCATTGGCTGTCTTTAAATTGAGCTACAAAGTAAACTTTGCTCATTGCTCAGTTCAGAGAGTCAGTTGTATATTTAAGAGTTCCTAGAGTTTCAAGACTGAGCAGACTGCTGCCTTAAGATAATGAAATTTTTTTTGTGCATATTTTTACAAGTTATTTATAGAACAGAGCTATTTGTAGCATGCACTCCAGAGTGTTTGGGAGAAGGTGCTATGTTGAATTTGCATACAGGGAGAATGACAGCGTCGGCCAGACTATCTGCTGCTATAACAGATGCACATATGTATTCCTTGCTAAGGGAGAGGGAGAGGGACGCCGGCTCTTCCATCCCATTGACCTTGTTCAGTGAGCCTCATCTAGATTGTGTTATAGCAATCATCATACGCTTGGATCTAGTTGTAAATGTAATATGACATCCAGACTTTGATGGAGCTGATTCCCCTTCTGGGTATTTATACTTCAGTCTGTGGGCTAAATATGGGGGGGGGGATTCTGTCTAAAAATTCTCTACCCTGAATATGCCATAGAGAGAGAGAGAGAGGAAGAAACCAAAACTCCCCTAAGGGATGGTGTTATTGGATATTAATATTCCTTGGAGATTTTCCATGCAATTTATAGTATCTTCAGCTAGCTAATGAAACAAAACTCTCACTGTCTTATTACTTGACAAGATAATTATCCAGCATGTAGTAAACAAGGTTTTCTTTAAAAACTTCATATTTTCATGAGAGAAAAAAAAAGAAGTAGACAATCCTGTTCTTTTTCCTGTTGTTTTGAAGACTCATTGCAATAAAGTTCTGAATATGGTTGATGAACACATAGTTCACACCCCAAGGATTACTTTATCTCTACATATTCTGTGGCACAGTATAAACTGTGCAAAATAGGTGCTGCACCATTCAGTCCCACATGAAGCAGTAGGATAGCATAGTTTATCACCACCTAATACTTCTAAGAGTATTTAAAATATATCATTATAGGACAAATAAAGGATGATGTCTTCTAAGGGTGTTTATTTAGTACAGGTAGGATAGCACCATATCGTAAAAAAACCTGAGAATTTTATAGTAGCTATAATATATCACATGTGTATTTATACAGAGATTGCTCGTGGCATTTGTGCCCCAAGAGTAACTTGTTTCTGGTCCTCTATAATGGACCTCTGTGCATTCCGTTACTTCACACAACCTGTCATCACGGCCTATTTTGGCTTTCCCTATTTAAAGAGAGTATTTTTGACCCTGTACAGGTTTAAATCAATTATGCCTCATCATAACAGACAGTGTGTTAAGGAACCTTGATTTGAATGGCTGTAATCGTGCTAACAGGTGGTTCCCAAACCATTGATTTCCCCAGAGTGAGACATGTAGTTACTCAGATCTTGGTTTTCCTGCCTCAGAATATGCTCATATGAACACAGAAGTCTTATTAGATATGGTATTTGTAGAAGTTGATACTTAAAATGATGCAAAACTAAGCTGAATTTCCTTCTGTATTTGTGCCCTGCTCTTCAATCCTATCGAATTCTTGGTATTTTGCTGTCACATTTATCTGCAACAGTTATGGTCACTTTAGCATTCTTGATGCTATCGCACTTTATGAATGAGATACTTTTAAACTGTTTTTTCCTTGCCAAGGAGATGCTTCATAAAGATCCGCTTCCTGTGTTCATGTACGATAAATTAAAGCTTACTTCAGAAATGTTGTAAGCATTTAGGCATGTGAGTACGCTATCTAGTTGGATCCTTCTTGATGAAGTCATTTATTTATCTGTGTTATAAATTAAGGAAATGGTGAGGAACACATGGTGCGGTAGTTTAAACCAGAAAGTAGCGTGAGCAAAAAGATACCAATGCTGAACAATGGAGACATTAGAGCAGGAATACAAAGACAAGCACCCAGTTTAGTGCAAGATTGCAATCACACTGATTATTTCCCTAATGTATTGCTTCTTCCTGCCTCGCAGTTTCTTTACATCCTCTTGATACCAGACATTGTAGGACATATTCACTTACCCAGCTTTAAGAGCCTTTTGAGTGCAACTCGGAACAACGCACCTAGTTTGGTTGCCCTCAGTCACCCTCTGGAGGAGCCTCTCTTTTCCACTGAGGCATGTAGAGACTTTTGTTTCGTATTATTGGTATCTGGAATTAAGCAGTGTGAATATTCCATACAGTGAACTTCCCTTTCTTTCCCACTGTATTTTCAGAAAAACATGGAAAGCGTCTGTCAAACTGAGAGCATTTATACAATTCCAGTAATATTTCATTGAATAAAAGCTCAAAGATAACTGAGACCAAATGATAACACAACTCTAATTGCAGTGGCTATGATTTCTGATATTCATTTTTACCTTTGAGAAATAATTTGATTTTTTTTCTTTTAATCAAAGTGGAGAATAAAAGAGATGGCTGAAGGAAGGGGTTTTTTGTATGTTGTCCTGTATAGGGACTGACTGTTCTGTGCATTTGACTGATAATATTATGATGAAAAACTTGGTATAGTTCAATGTCAATAAGATTATGTTTTGTCTTCACTCACACTAGCAGCTTTATGGCCTCTAATTAAGGCATTCTTGATATTTTGTGCCTGTATAGTCAAGTATTTTGAGGTTAAAAAAGCAGAATTCAAAGCACAATCTTTACTCACATACAAGTTTAGTGTTGCAAAGGACGAGTATGTTTCCTCCCCTCTGGATTAGCTACCAAAAGGACCGCTCCACCCCTTGTCTGAACGGTGGCGGGTGTGGAGGTGACACCCTTTGCAGAGGTGTCCTCTGCCCTTTCGAGACTCCTAAAAGATTTTGACTCAGTCACTGATGTGTCTCTGCAGGCTGTAAAAAGCCTCAAAGTCAACTGTTGTAATGTTTCTAAGATGTATTGTTTCCGTGATAATCTCACAGTTTTCCTATGAGTTACTCCAAAGGCTCAAATAATAAACATGCACATGATATGTCAAGATAGGAAGAGAATTAAGCTTTTAATCCTACCTTTGAGGAGTTTGAACTGGAAGTAGCCAACTCGCAGGTAATGGCACAATGCTGCAAAAGGGTCTTGAGATGTGGATGGCTCTAAAATAAAAGAATTGCCAATGCACGAGAATGTTTTCTTACATTGCAGTGACAGAATATTTCAGAGAACTCTCTAGCCTGTTTCCTATTTCCTTTGCCCTTGGGCTGCTGAGTAATATTTGCATTTTTCCCTAAACCAGCAGATCTCCTCTCTGGACGGAAATTTCTGATAAATGTTTTCCGTTGAATTTCCTTCAGCATCTACATTAAACAACGCCTTTGCCAAGGATCATTTCCTGAGGTCACTACTTTCTGCTTTCTGAACAACACGTAGCTTCAAGTTAGTGTCGTGCCTGCCTACTACCGCTCCGTGTCACTTAGGATTGCAGGAAACTGCCAGCCTCTAAATACAATTATTTCAGAAATTGCTCTAGCAATTGTTACCTGGCTGGTCTGTGGAGGCTAACTAATTTTAACTTTAATTTAATTTACTCTTAATTGTAATTCAATTTTAATTTAGTCTTTTAGCTAATCCTGTAACACTGAATGAAAAATTAGCGGCAATGGAGATACTTAAACTGTAAAAAGCTGGAATGAGATTATCTCAGAAAAGAAAATTCCACCTAACTTGCATTGCATGTTTCAAGTTTGGTCAGAAGCCTGGTCCAACAGGTTACAGTTATGTCATATTTATCCAATTAGGTTTGATCCTTTAATTGCTACCTATCTGGCCTGAGATTTTAGCATAAGCACTCATGATGGTATTTCTTCATGAGAATATAATGCTTCGTTTTACTTGCTTCCCATTAAAGGGCTGTAATTGTGGGAAGTGTGAAAAGTGCAGTGTGGGTGTTTTTCAGAAACTGAAGTGATTTTTATAGAAATGTGATAGTCAGAGATACGCACAGTATTCTTTTTTTATCTGTTTACTTAACTGTCTTTGGGATTATCACAGCCAGGTGAGAAAGCCAAACACAGCCTTGAATTTCGTTCCTGCTTTCTTTGAAGCTTATATCAAAAAGAAAAGCGGCTCACTCTTGGTCAAACTCAGGCTGCCAGATACCTTAGATTAAGTTAAGAGTATTAGACTCGGAAATGATCTATAAAATCTTACTGAAACTTATCGTTGATTTTTTAATCCTAAAATTGCATCCAAAATCCTAGAGAGATGAGGAATCTTTCTTTTCCCCTTTTGTTCTAAAGCTTCACGCTTGAGTAAGCTTTTGGATTTTGACTTATCTGGATTGAATCCACATTCACTGTTGAGAGAAATCCTTGAAGAAATGTTAAAATCTCGGTAGAATATGAAGCTTTCTGTCACATTACATTGCAGTTCAGAATATTAAGATGATGTGTGTGTCTGGAGGAGCTAGTTTGCAGTTAAAGTGGAAAACTGCATTGCATAGTTCCTCGCTTCTTTTATGGGCACTCCTAGCACACGCTGCTGAGCTTTGCAAAAGGTCACATAACTCCTTTGACAGCGTAAAATGTTTCCTTATAGTTGGTTTGTCCATTGAGCTCTGAGAAGGAATCAGTATAAAACCAGACCCATTGTGCTGAGCAATGTTGGCTTCCTGCAGATAAGTGTGGAGTGTCAGCCCCATCCTGGCTTGACTGGCAGCTAAATGTGAGCGGTTGTGTCTCAGTCCTCCCCTCATTCCCCCCAGGGAAAGGGGAAAGGGAAATGAGAGGAAGAGACTTGTGGGTTGGAAACTAAAACTGCTTTAAAGAAACTATAATAACAGCAAAGAAAATACCTTTATAAGCAAGCCCCTTGTGACTACATCACCACAGATGCTGTAGAGCAGGCACAGGGGAGGGGTCCCAGAATGGACTCAGCAGTTAGAAAACTGTCTCTTCTTTAGCTCAAACTCGAACACTGAAGCAATCTGAATTCCTGAGCCTGGCACTTGTGGAATGTATTTGCTTTTAAATGTGGTTTATGAATACATTTGTCATTGAAGGGTGGTACAAAGAATTACACCTAATGTAATGTATTTAGCTCATATGCTGATGCATGGACTCCTCCAAACTGTTGTGGCAACTGATAAAAAACCCTGTATTGTGGGCTTACCCAGAATTATTTTTAAATCTCAGTAATTCATCTTGAAAGACTCTGTGATCAATATTATATAGCGCTGAGAGCCTGCTGCATTATTGCCCTTTTTATTCAAGTGTAGAAAGATAAAGTATTGATTTTTGTTTCATTTGTGTGCTGTTAAAACAAAGGAGAAAAGTCATTTTTTAATAGCAAGGGTATATGCCCACAGTTTTATTTATTTAAAATTAAATAAAAGGTATGTAAGGCGATAGCTGAAGTTGCTTTGGGGGAAAATAAAAGCATGGAAATAAAAAAGAAGGCAAGCAACAGCACTGAAAATAATTTATAGGTCGTTCATCTCTCTCCATCTGAGCTTTCAAAAAAATCTTTTTGCCATTGGATTCGAAGTAGTGTAGTGTGGAGAATAGATACTGCAAAACTTTAACATTAGCATAGATTGAAGCTACAAAAAACTGTGTGCTGTCATTCTCTGTTTTGGTGGTTCACCCTCCTCTGGCTTTTTTTTAAATGCCTTTTATGACTTTCTTTGGAATGTGCAGGTAGCCAGTGGCTTAGAAACTGCCAGTAAAAACAACAAAGATGCTCCTGTTCCCTCTTCTTCCCAGCACGCCAGCTACATGCTCATCACTGTTCATCTTGGGCTCCCTAAATGCTTGTATGGTCTTGTTTATGGTATCTCTTTTGTTATCTCTGCTACCAGCAGGTAGCTTTATTCTTTTTTTATGGTCTTTAGAATGATTTTGATCCTGAAAATAGCAAGCATTAACATAATGTGATGATGTTGTCACTGTCTTCTGGGTTTTTTCACTGCCAAGAAAACTTGTAGCATTCACCAGGGCTGCCGTTTCAATCAATAGGAGATCTAGCTTGCAGTCATGGAGGGTGATATATAAGAGCTCATAGTTAGATTTTAATGAAATTTGAATATCCAGAGCTGAAAAAGAGAAAACTAAGGGAGAGGAAGGGGGGGTGGAGTAGAAAATCAGTATCCTTTCCACAGATAGCTCATCAGACTATTGGATTTCATGATTTTTATTTGAAAGTGCAGAATGAAATATTTATCATTTCCATGTTTCTTCCTCTCTGTTTACTTATTGTTGAGTCTTGAATATGTACTGTTGACTGAGATAAGTTATGAGAACTGTTACATCTAAATAACACACAAAATTTTTGCCTGATGAGCAAATACACGTGTTTAAATTCTTAGTAAGCTGAGAATGAAGTGACGTTTGCCTTGCTTACATGAAGGATCCTTTACTGATTTTATAAAGTATGATTAAAGGGCACCTCAAATGCTTATCGAGCTTGAACACCAAGGAGGGATCAAATACTGTAATTACTAATGGCTGATGTCTGACTTGATCTCAAAACCTTCTTCCAGCAGAGACTCTACAGTCTCTTCCATGAGAGTTTTGTCTTTCTTCAACAACATTTTTTTTCCTCAGGGGCTAAATAAATCCTTCTTGTTGTCACTTAAGCCCATTATTTGTCAGTCATCCTCTATGTATTTGTAGATTATTCCCTTTTTCTTCATGGAAGTGTTTGAGACTTAAATATATCTTCTCTTTTTTAGCCTAGAGAAAACCAGAATCTTGCAGTCTTCTTTGCATGTTTTCTCCTCGCTTATGACATACTTGGATCTGAATCGGTCTCCCTGCTGTCCTCTAGACACTCTCCGTGTTTCTCCTGAAATAAAATATCCAAAATTATCCCTGCAAAAACTTTACCAAATAGCTTGGAGGAATTACTTTGTGTCTTGATTCTATACTGATGCCTTTCTAGCTGAATAGACTGTTTATCCATCTTACAACAATATGCTAAATGTGTTCTAGAAAAACCCACACAAAACGAATTGGAACTGCATTTTAGATGCTCAGTTTGTGAGAAAACAATACATTAAAACTGACTTTTCAAAGAAACAAACTGTTATCTCATACTTCCTCTACTCCAATCTTTTTCCCAGTATTAATTATTTATGCTAACTTTTTTTTTTATTTGCTAGTTAAAGCAAACTTGACTTGTTCTTAAAGGCCAGTTACTCAAATACTTGATGTGTTTGAATAGTACTGTAGGATATCTTCTGCAGGACAAAGATCTTGAACTTTTAGCACAGGAGAAAGGAGGCCACCTGCTGATGAGTGATAGGAAGTAGTGTGCTGGTATAAATGCTTTGTAGTAGGGACAGCTTTGTGGTAGAGATAAGGAACAGGAAGAAATTCCATATTTAAGTGCAGTTGGGAGTAAATTTGTTATTCCCATGCTACAGGAACCACAGTGCTTGATATGGTCTTCAAGAACATCGATGTACCGTGAGTTCGGTTTCTAGGATGAGATGTAGCGTGTATGTACTACGCAGCAGAGCTGAGCACTGCTGCAAACCTGAAGCATTCAGCAACGGACTGCAGTCAGACCATAACCTTTAAAACATGAGAAGTGTTTTTAGGCATATCATTCTCAATTTGTTTTCCTCCTTATCTCTTTAACTGTGTGCTCCAGCAATGTAGCATTTTAAATAACTAGAGAGGAGTTTCTGTAATCCCAAGATGCTAAGAAATTAGCCACTATGACTATGTAAGTGCTGTAAAACTTCAAGAATTAGAATCATAGAATCATAGAATCACCAGGTTGGAAGAGACCCATTGGATCATCGAGTCCAACCATTCAATATTCATCAACCTTTTGTTAGAGATTCTGATACGATTAATTTATATATATATATATAGTTATATAAACAACGATATATACACACACACTGTCCAGAGTTCCTCAACTTCAGTTACTTACATATACATACATATATATAGAAATATATATGAGGTGAGAAACCTCTGTAGAAATACTCAAAGAGGCAGGTTTGAGAAGACGGAAAAGTAATCACACACCTTTTCATTTCTTTCTAGTTTCACTGACCATATGCTTTCTGCTCAGCAAATTCGAGTCATCTAATGAGGCTTTCAAACTAACTTACAAGTTGCTGTATTCTCCCTGTAGATGGTGATGGAAAACTCACTGTGTGTCAACTGGGTAGAAATTAGCATCTGCCATCTGTCTTCGGTGTGGCAGTGATCATCACATTGCTTATGTGGGAAGAAAAAAATCCTGTGTATGTGTCAGTAAGTACAATCAGATTTCATTCCTTTCCAGCAGTACTTGGGAAAACAAGGATCCAAAAAGTGTTAGGAATGTGAAAATCAGAGAGCAAGATAGCCTGAGAATAGAGAAGAGCATTTATCTTTAATGTGTAAGTTGTCTATTTTGTTGAATAAATGAATGAAAATGTTATCATCAAAGATTATCAATACCATCATAATATAATTCTCTGGAAACTTTTCTGTTATTACCTCTGTTGTTATTCCGATACATTCATAAACTTCTCCCTCAGTTCAGTGATGAAAAATTGAAAAAAAATCAATCACTTTATGCTGACATCTTGGCAATCACTTCGTGTTGCAAGGCCATGAACGTCTAAGAAGGTCTGATGAGAGGACTTGAGTCATTAAGATAACATAAAGGAATGAGTGAGAACTGCAGTGAAAGAAAGGAAGCTCCAAGACAGCCTGGTGAGGAAGGAGATGAATTTGCAGACAAAGGGTACATGGAAAGTATTTTGTTCTGTCCAGGGAAATGGCTTCCTTGTGTCTTGCTATTATTCTTATGTTACCTTCAGAAAAATGAGTCTTTATATCGTCTTTAACAAGTAGGTTCAAAGAGAAGTCTGACGCCGGTTTCTTGTCTAATCACAGCAAGTTGCCATAACGTGGATGCTTCTCCCCACAGCTATTTTGTGCCTCATAACCATATCTGAGTTTATTAGTTCTTATCAAAGAAACACGGCCTTGTTAGCCACTTATTGGGTGGAACCTGATACACTTTCCAGTCTTGATGTAATACCAGAGCTACCTTGTGGCTCATGTTGTAGCATTTTGCATGCAATAAATATCTTAGAACTTTGTAAAGCACTGTGAAAGAGACAGCACAAAAAAAAAAAAAAGTTATCATTTCTGAATTTACGCTAGCAGGATTTGATAGCTTGCAAGTTGTTTTTAGAATAGATGTTCCAGAAGCAGCAGGTTTTGTCATATCGCAGCGTGACTAAGCATCGGTTGCAAAGGTTTTACCGCTTATGAATAGCTAGAAATAATAGTCTGGGAGTTCGCAGAATCTAAGGATAAAAAGCAGAAAGTTATAAAATACCAAGTTCCTGTAATGTGAAAAATTAATCATTTCTACAAACAGCATGACCGGGTAAGCTGCCATGGCAACTACTGCAAAAGATACACTCCCTGATAAAATTTCCCCTCAAATTAAAGATACATTTAGGAAGGGTTTGGTTCAGAACTGTACTTTCTAAATATATGCACTTCAGTCATCAACATGCTTCAATTCCAAAACTACAGGACGCTTTCTGAGTTCAGACATTTTCTCTGTGCTACTTCAGTTTGAGATTGTTTTCATAGGGTCAAATTCCAAAGGGCATCCTGCTTAGTTCTAAGAGAGGCAATGTTTTGAATAAGGGAGAGGATTTTTTTAATGTTAATTTCTGCTCCTGCCACAACAATGTTTCCTATTTTACTGACAGGTAATAACATACTAATTGTCTTACTAATTTTCCTACCTCTCATACTGACACAGTGCTATTTAGCAACCTGGGGACAGTGGTGCCAGCCAGGCCCAATAATTGGTAGTTGAATGGTATTCTTGAAATATCACATAGCAAAGTAACCTTATACATTGGAAATCTATGAACTCAGTGAGAAAATTTATTAGCATGTCTTAAACCTCTGTGTTGTTTCAGAAAAATTGCTACGCTTGCTGTCATCTTACAAATTTAGGCACTATCTGATGCAATGTGCCTAAACAAAGCCTTGTGGCATTTTATTCAAAGGTTGATTAATGGGTGATTTTTAATTTTTAACTGAAGGGGTCCCTCTGCTGGATCATTTCATAATGCACTGCACAGGCCTGGAGGAGGGAGTTCTGTTTGAAATCGAAGGGCACCATTAGGAATATAGAATATTTTCATAACGGTGCAAATAAATATTAATTACATAGTGAATGCACAGTTCTCCACTTGATTTTTACAAATTAGTTTTATGAAGACATTTGTAAGAAAAGGATAATTTGTTTTTTCTAGTGGTATTTTAACAATAAATAAAATACAATATAAAATAACTGATATTTTGAGATAAATGTAGGGAAGAGAATATCTCTCTTCTAAGTGCTTGTGCTTCTTTGGCCTTTTAGAAAAAGTCGGTATTGGAAGAAGGATGCTACGGTAAATCTTTACCAGAGTGAAGCAATGTCCCCTGACTTTGTTTAGAAACTGATTCCATTTATGAGTTAGATTGCCTATAAATCTGTCTAAGATAGTTAGAAGAGTAACATATTATTTTTTTCTGTTTATCAATATTATTTACCTTTTTAATGAATGTTGGACCTGGGCCAGCATTTTGAAGTTGTAGGTTCAGTTTTAGTTGGGTTTGATCGGAATTTTGATAAAAAGTACTGAAATGGCAACTATAATGATTAAAATGCATCAATAACACTTTGATAACATAAGACTTTCTGTTCACTTTTTTAGCTGTTTTGTAGTTTTCCCACTGCTATATTAAGAATGTGAGTGCAACTCCTTTTAATGGAAACTGTTACCTTTGAAGAATGATTTTCATTAAAAAACAGGATTATGGCATTTTGACTGAATCATACAGCTGTTTCGTACTGCATATGGTAAGTATTCAACTAAAAATACTATTTCTTCATTTAGCTCAGCAAATTGAGCCCTGAGGGCTGTTATTCATAGGTTTGAGGCCAACAATAAAAGTGTTACAGTTCTAATACCTCATGTCCTCTTCTGGCTCAGTCCACAGCGTTCACTAGGACAGTCACACGCTCTCCTGCTGTAAGGACCTGTCTTATAAATGGGTCCCCTATTCACCTTCCATTCACCGTGACAACCTGTTACATTATAAACCTGCTGGGCTGCAATGGAGTGTATGGAACTATGTGTATTCATGACACCTGATGTCTGGCTTTATCTCCAGGTCCCCCAGCTGTAGCATGATACAGTTTACTTGTCAGAATGACTGTCACTTTCTCAGCAAATGATCACTCCCCAACTATTATTCTCGTCCTTGGAAATCTTGCGTAGGGTGTCAGGAATGTGTCAGATAGATACAACTGTGTCTTCCTCCACTGATAAGAGAGCTCACAGTGAACACATCCATCAGAACCTGGGCATTTCTTCAGACAAGCAATTGGTTCAGGTGAGAGAGGTTTTTGAGCAGCAGTTCCTTCACATCAGGATGTTCAGGCTTTGTTGCATCCACAGCGTATGCGAGATTCTCCTGAATAACCACAGAGAGATGATCACAGGCACTTCCACCATCATGTGTTACTAAACTAATAAGGGAAAGCAAATTCATTCTAGTCTGTCAAGAAGACTCAAAGCTGTACATGTAGAATGTAGTATGTAGTCTATGAAGCCCCATTCTAATGAATTCACGTATTCCTGTCTTCCCACTCTCACATGAGCCACTTCAACAGGAATCCTTGTCCATGTGAGCAGACAGGTCCCATGGCTCCCGCAAACAGAGCCAGCCAGCAGTAAGTTTGTTTGCTCCCAGTGCCAAAAGAAAGTGGCACAGATCTAAAAACAGGGACAGGAGTCTGTGTCAGACTCCATTCTGGTTGAAAAGTTTTGGAATATTTCTGTATGCTTTTCCCTTGATTCTCTCTCTCTTTTGCAAATTGTCTGAAATACACAGAAAGTGAAGGTGCACATCACAGTTTATAGGGTTTGCTTTCTTTCAGCATTTTGTTTTGCAGACCTGTGCTCTTTTCCCCTGTGCCAGAGTTCGTGGGGCAAATACCCACCTGCTCTAGCACAGGGTCCTCCCCAGGCTGCGCTGTGGGTATTTGCCACCCCAGGGTGAAGAACTGGGGCTTCTCCCCAGGCTGCAGGGGAATCTCTGCTCCAGGCCTGGAGCACTCCTGCCTCTCTTCTTCCCTGCTCTTGCTGTTCCAAGGGCTGTGACCTGCAGTTCCACCAACCGCTCCTCACAGAGGCCTCACTGCAGGTCCAACACCTGCACCCAATTTTACCTGATGAAGGCTCCTCAGGCTTTCCTGCCAGCAGCTGCTCAGGGTGTGGTTGGTAATCCCACCAGCAGCTGTGAGGAGCTCGCTCCTTCAGCCCCGCCAGGCGTGAGGGCAGCTCGGAGCAGCTCAGGGGAATCTACCTGTGCTCCAGAGCAGAGCAGGGTTTGGTGGGCACACAGCTCCAGGAAGGAGATTTCCTGGTGAGTATTTGTCTTACTTAGTAAATATTCAGTACTTGCTGGCTTCCTCAAGTTTATTCTCATGTCCCTCTGTCTGCTGGTACAGTTTTTACTGTTTAGATTTTTGGTAATGTTGGGATTTAGTGGTGGGTTTTGTCTGTGGGGCCTCAGGAAAGTCATCTGGTTTTCTCAGGCTTCTGAGAACATGTCTGAAATTGTAAAGGGAGTTGTTAGACCTTTTACCATCCTCACTTACATAGCAAAGAGCATGTAACAAAAGTGAGGAGGGGGGCAGGGCAGAGAGTTAGAAAGTGTCCTTTTAGATGCTGATGACTCTCATTAGGATTTGCAAAACGTTAGGAATGGAAAAGAATAACTAAGAAATGTGGGTTTGTCTTTGATGCAAGGACTCTTGTCTGATTAACTGAATGTAGAGAGGGGCTCTCTGGTGCCCCAATATGATTATGAGCTTATTTATCTTCAAGCGTGTTCTTGAGGGTCTTTACTGGTTTTTAATGTCAAAGTCCTGTTTTGAATTGGAGTTTCAGCATCTAATTTCATATTTTAGTATTATGTGAAATATAACACTGGTCTGTTATGTGTTGAAGTGCCACACGCATTGTATGCCACAACAACTCAAAAAAAACCCTCAGGCTTTTGTCACCTATGAGTGAACCTGGGCACTTGAGGCAAACCCTTTCGATTATACAAAATGACTGTTGTTTTCCTTGCCTTAGTAACCACTTACTTACAAAAGAAAAACAAACTCTGACCCAGAAAGGTAAATAGCTTTATATGTCTAAATCAATAAACCTAAGTATAATATTGGCATTTAGATTTAGAAAGAAATTCCTAGTAAGTTTAGACTCAAGCTTTAAGTATTCCATAATGAGTTGGTGTTTATCTTCTCTTTTTGTAACTGAAAGTAGCGACATTCTTGTTTTCTTCAAGCACATCTGTATTAGCCAGGTAGAATTGATAGTTGATCTCCACAAGGACAACTTGAGCAGAAAAATTGTTTGTACAGACCAAAGTTCTATCTGTATAGACTACAATAGGAATACGATTACTAAGGGTCAGTTACTTCTGAGATTCGAAGATTGCTGTGGTCTATCTTTTAGCAGTTGTGTTTAACACATAGCTGTATTTGTAAAAAGAAGTATCTGAAAGTGTGCAGTAATTCGTTTGTATTAGAATACTATGTATGATATTATTGGATTACAGTAATGACTGAGTTTTGATAAAATTACTTCAGCAATTACTGCTCCATAGTTTTCATTACCTTGAAAGAATATTTTCCACTAAAGACAGAAATTTCAAAAAAGGGAGGGCACAATAACAAGGTGAGAAGTATGACATAAAAATATAAGGTTTCTCTAACGATAGGTTTGAAGCAGAAACAACTAAGATGGTAACACTGCAGGTGGCAAGAGGGGTGATGAAGTGAATCGGTTGTGAATAGTTTGTAACTAAGGAAATGGGATGATAGAAGGATACTGGTGCGTGGGCAGTGGCCCAGTCACAGACATGCAGGGGCTGTTGGAGGAAGAGCACAGCGAAGGTTCAAAATGAGGAATTGTCCTTTGTTTTCCAGAATGGCCAAATCCAGAGAGCTTCAGAGAAGGAGATAAGGCCCAGAAGATCTACATCTACCAGCTACTCACAGGTATGTCTACACAGTACAGACTAAGCTATTTGTGAAATGCAGCTACTAATGGAAACAATAGGTGAACAACAGGCTCGGTGATTTTCCTTGGTTCTTATCAGTTGTGTGGCTTGTTTTTTACCTTTTAAATTTGGATTGAAATTTTCACGCAAAACCACAATTCAGTAGAAAATATACAATGAATTACTGTGAGGGAATGAGCAGCTGACAGACATCGTTTACTTTGATTGAGAGGAAGTATTTATCCGCTTGCGAGAAGAGCAGGTTTGTAGTCATATGTCTCAACAGAAGGAGAGCAAGAGTGGAATATCCCCCCAAAGCAGGGGCATTGGAGCATTTTGAGGAAAGAAAGTATGGTCTCTCCCAGAAATGTGAAGTCTTGTTTTCCCTGGCCATTTCGCAGTCCGGGTTGAAAGTGATATAGATGTTTTTGCACAGCTGAATGATGAGTGAATAAACTCTGCATGGCAAACAAGTTTTATGCAAGACTGTCTCAAATGTCCATGTGTTGTATGTGTTTGTGGACACTCGTAGCACCAAGACAATTCAGTTTTAGCCCAGCTTTTTCTGTGCTAAACTGCAATGGCAGTGACTTATAGGTTGACTTTAGTAAATACTTTCCATGTTTTATTAACAGTTTATTGTAGAAAGACTTTTGTGTGCAGCCTTCTGACTGAACGCTGGCCTAAGGATGCAGTGTTGGTGTGCACAGAGATGCTTTTATGTTGTGTGTACAGGTTCAGTTACTTTGCATCAGTCTAGACCAATGTTTTCAGCCTTTCAAGTTTGATCAGAAGATGATTTTGAGACTCTAGTCTCTCCATGCCTTAAATTTTTCAACTACTGTCCATCTCGTGTTCTGCCACTAGAGGGTGGTAAGATATTTTCAAGCTTTCCTTTATCCCTTCCTTTTATTTTCCTCTTTTTTTTTTTGTTTGAACTGTTAAAACATAATGATTTCTACAAAGGTGATTTGCACAGTACTGTACTCTCCATCTCGAGTTTTCTTAAGTAATAAGGGTTTTTCCAGTTTGGTTAATAGTTCTCCCTTTTCTGCTCTTGTGTGTTTGAAATTGCGTATGTTAGGTACTTCAAAAGAATTAGATTTGGAGTTTGCTAGTGTGAGTACCTCAGGCTCTGTTTTACTGCCATGACTTGTTGGGTTTACACTGACCGACTTGTGCTTTCACTGCAAAAGGTGTGGGAGAGCGTTTCAGACTTAAAAGGTCACGCTGTCACCAGCTTCCATTCTGCTCTTGAAAGGTAAACTGAAGACACCCGATGAAATAGTGGTGAGGTTTTCCTGAGTGTTGGATACCTGGTGTGCTGGCAGCAGATCATATTCTGCAGCAGGGACAGCTGCCCAGGAGCTGCTGCTGGTCCTGGATCTTCAAGTCCAACCATTCCTATCAAATGCTAAACCATGCCCCTCAGCACCTCATCCCCCGTGGTTTTTTACTGATTTTCAGTAGTTCAAAGTAAAATTCACTAATAATAAGACTCACTAATAAAGAGAACATACATTGCAAGCTATAAGGTGTTCATATTTTACTTTTACTTTAGTTGAAAAAATGTACAAGTATGACTTAATAGATAGTTTTAGCTCTGGTAATTGCAAGCTGTAAGGTAGTATCTTATTTTTCATTCTTCTGGGATCGTCTGTATTTGCATTTAGTATCAATTATTTAAATAAGAGAACATGTCAGTTTGTGCAAATATTAGATTTCTTAAATTATCTGAAATCTTGTACACTGCTGGACAATATCTTGACTTCTGTAACAAGTTTACAATGAAGCAGTCGGGGATGGAAACATTAATTGTAGTAAAGGAGCATGGAAGGAGAGCAAACATTCTAGTGTTTATGTGTAATTAGTCTGCTTTACGGTACATGGGAAGAAACACCCTCTGGCTCCTGGGCATGGTTTATTGCCCTTGTTGTATCTTTTGGTAACTGAACATAGAGGTAGAATATTCTTCTACTGTAAATTAACTTACCCTTCTTCAACCTTCAGCTGCCAGAATTAGTTGTTTGGCTTGGCTTTTTTTTGTTTGTTGACTGACCAAATTCTCTTTTCTCAATGACTTCTGAATTATCTTGGAAAGCCTTTTTGCCTGCTTTATCTCCCATTTCATTTCCTTTAATATCCACACAGGCTGGAATCCATACAAAAATGACATTGTTGCTGTGACATATTACCTTATTATAGACATCAATAATTTCCAAAGCTATTCCTACTCTAGTGATTGAAATTTCTAGGATGATATCAACGGCACTTAAAGGATCTGGAAAAGTGACAGATTGTAAAGGTTGTACTTTGCAATCTAATTCAGTGCCAACAGGATAGCAAATAACTCAGCAGTATAACCAGTTAACTAATCTAACTGACTCCTTCAACTCAAATTCACACAAGGCTACTAAATCCTGTCCCAGCATGATCTCTGGAATGAAAACGGAGAACAGAATAGTGAAGATTAATACAAAAATTAATTTAAGTTATAATTTCAGTGAAGTTATTGCAGTGGAATTTCTAGCCAAGTAAGGTTTTGCAGAAAATGTAAACCAGTGTGACAAAACTTGTAAGTAAAATTGAACTTCAATGTTTGGAGGCCTGGCTGTGCTGGCACCGTGTTCTCGCATCACCAGTTCTGGGAACCCCTAGGAGATGGGCTGAGTTATGTTTTCATTTTTTGTTTCAACTAGGAAAAAGGTACTGTGGGAACTGTTGCTTTGTATAATTCACAAACTAAAACCTTAGGTGCTGTTGAAAGCAGTGATTCATCACACGCTGCTGACCAACACAATCTGTGGTTTTACCTAGCAATTGCTAAGGTTTCAACCAATTACTTATCTTAGACAAGCAAATGTAAAGTCTTTAAGCGTCCCCCCTCCACATTAGCCACAGCACAGCAGATTAAATGTGATATGGCTGCTTTCTCCATAATTGTTCCAAATCAACCAGATTGTTAAGCAATCCGTTGTTCTTCCTATCTTTTTTACTCTAGTGTCTTAGTTTTTGAACCACCAACAATGAAATTGCTTTCTTATCAGCACAAAAGCCGTAGCTGCTCAGAGATCTTTTATTTTCCCACTTCACTGTCCATGCAAATATTTTTAAAAATCTTTTAAGTATCTAATTTTCCACCTTATGAAGTTCAAAATTCATTCTTTGCTCTACTCAGAGGAGCTTCCTATTATGGTGACTTCTTTAAACTGTGCCTTATACATCTCTCCTTGTGGTGTCAGCTTTTCTAGCTCTGGATAGTTCACCCGTGCAGGGATAGTCTCTGTTCAATAAGGAAAATGTCTGTGCTTTCATGGCACAATCGATAAAGCCTTAGCCAATATCCATATTACTGCAAATATTAAACAGACAAGATCATGACAACCACTTCAGATGTTCTGATGAATCATTTGCTTTAATACTTGCAGCTATTCCTTAGTAGCCAACCTCTGCTCAACAAATGATAGTAGAATGTGATGTCCAAGCCATTAAAATCAGCAAAGATCAGCTGGCAGCACTAAAATTTTGATATACAAGTGCAAATAATTTAAGTCAGAATTCTAGGATTTGGAAAGTGAATTCCTTCTCTATTTACCAGAAGCCTCTTAATGTACTTCTAATTCTTTATTCTTTCATTGTGCAATTACAAAACTGAATTTGATGACCATAGGATAATTCGTTATTGCGTCATTCTTCTAAATATTTAAATTCTGCAGTAAATGTCTTTTTTTCCTTATTATTGGAGATGTGGAGGTAATGAATTTTCAGCAACTTGAAAGAATTCATAGATAATTTAAATTGCCCGCTTCTGTGAATACCTGACCTGAAAATTACCCAGCGCTCGTGCTGAAGTCAGACTAGACGGTGTTGTGTGTTCTTCAGTTCTGACATTTCATTATGTTGTCACGTCATGATATACACAATGGAAGAAGAAGCAGTTTTAAAGCAAGGCTTAACTCTATATGCTATTCCACGTTAAATCCTCTATTTTTCCATTTAATGTAAAAGGCAGTCTTTTGATTATACAGCAACATTAGGATATATCAGAATGCTATTTTTCAAGGCGAAATACCTTAATTAATTTACATTATGTCCATTACTCATACAGTCTGCACCTTCAGCTGACTGTTGTCATCCTCACAAACTGTTGCTCTCTTAAGCACAGTGTCTTTCGAATTAAGAAACTTCTGGCTGTGTACGTGCACTGAAGTTTTATTTTAAACCAGCATCACGAGCAAGATTGCCTCTTTTAAAAGGGGATATTATGGTATTTCTGTGTCTCTAAATACAACACATAAAGCTTCTTATTACCGAATGCTTTATTAACATCTGAAGACAGTCTTATGACATGATCTATGGTTGATTGATTTGCCTGAAAGCCACTTTAATACTGAGGAAGAAGATTATTCACCTCCAGAAAGAATGACAGTCAACAATAAATCATTTCCTCCATCTTCTTACATAGCAATGAAGTTAAGGCTATCAGATGATAAGAACCTAAATCAAAGCATGATCTGGTTTTCTCTTTCTCTTTTTCTTTAATAGGAAATGCATAAGATTGTTTTCCTATTTTTTTATCAACCTAATGTTACAAACATAATGACTGAAGGTATGATGAGCTGTAAGAAATTTAAACACAGTGAGGACGTGGGCTTTTTCTCCTCCAAGTCTCACTTTTACTTTTTTTTTTTTTTTGGAGCTCCTTGACTGAAATACTTGGAATATTTATGGAATGGTTTTGTTCCATTGTGCTTACGTTGTTTTTGACTTTTCCGTGCATATTTTTCGATTTCTGTACTAACAACGCTAGCCGTGATATCCCAGATAATTGCCAAGGTAGGAAAGCTGCAGCAGTAAGATGTTTTTCCAATAATTTCTATTTCTAAGAAATGTGGGGGGAAAAAAAAAAATCTCAAATCAGGTGCCTGACAAACACAATTAAGTCCCCCTGTTCAACTCTGTAGCTTTTCACAAGTCCTTCAATCCATCAATAAATAGTTTTTTATTCAGTGCAGAATAATTTGCTGGAGAGGAAAGGAGCAAATGCTGCTCCTTATCTAATTTATGCAGTTCTTGTCTAGCATCATAAGATGCTCAGCTGGGAGAAGGGGGTCCAAGAAAGAATCTGACACAACATAAGTGCATTAATTCACCTTTTTAATGTCACTTATTTCCATCATGAGTGCAGACATCTATATTTTGTTCAGATTTAGATAAATTTGAGTTGCCTTTACAGTTGCCGTGGTCATTTGAACTTGGTGCCAACAAATTTGTTCTTTGTTGCCCTGCAGGTTGTGTTGTTGGTTGGTTGGGATTTTGTTGCATGGGTTGTTTGATTTCTTCTTTTCTTAAAAAAAAAAAAAAGTATAGACAATTCTGGCAGAATTATGCCTTCATTATTTCTTTTTGTGCCTTTTTATTAAATCATTTCACTTGCTATGGACTTGATATAATCCAATTAATTCAGGAATTTTTGGTAGCGTTATAGTTTTGGGGTTTAAAAAAAAATCTGTATTGGTTTTAGTGTTCTGAAAGCTTTATTGAGGTTCTGATTTTTCTTCCTTGACTGTTGTAAACCCACTTAGCGTTGCCTTATGAAGTGCAACTAATTAACATCAAAGGGATATTGTTATTCATTATCGTTCTATGATCAGTCATGTATGCCATATATGCTGAATTGGCTCTTTCGAGTCCCATCCAGTGTGCTTACGTTAAGTTTCTTATAGATTGCTTTCTTCATTTGCGCAGTGCTACAAAAGTTAATATGCATATGCATCTAAGTGGAAAATTACCTCCTCCTTGAAGAACCATCAGACCTGTCTGTCGACGTTTTCTGTAAAATATATACACAAATATTTTACTGCTAACCGGCAAAGCTCGCTTATTCTTCTTTGTTTTCCTGCTCCCTCCTGACTTACTGGGTTCATGATCCAAACCCAACCTGCAAATTTCTGCTACATTTAATTTAGCTTCACTGGGATCCGATTTCCTTGTGTGCTGCTGTTGCTTATTGGGAACTGAGAGGTAAAGGGCTGAGTAGATACTCTGACCATTATCTACTACCCTGCCATGGCAAACAGTCTTCTACTTACATTCTCTCTGTGCAGAACGTGCTTTCCAGTTCCTGAAAGGAGGATGAAATTCTGTCCATGGGACAGAAAGTGCCTTGTCTCTGAACCTGCAACACTCTAGGCTTCGAGTTCCATTTCTATCAGTAAATCAAAATAGTTTTGTTGCGATTATTCTACATGTTTAGAGATAATTTTGATTCCCGTAGCTGAGAAGGGAAGTGTAAATCATGCAAAAATGCAAAGTAATATTTTTTTCAGAAGTGAATTTCTCAGAAGTGTAATTTTACATTGGAAATAGCTTTCCTGCCATGTCATGGAATCAGACATTTGCGTGTCTTATGTACAGCTACCAACTACAACCACAGAGGTCAGGGTAGTTTTTAGTTAGTTGGGATATGAAAATATATGTTCCTTTTTCCTGGATTACCAGCATGTTTATATACTAATTTTATATTTTTATGCCTCTCTAATGTCTCATAGTTTCTTGGGAGAATGTTTTCATGTTGTAGGTATAATAATCATGGGTATGTAAGAGGTGCTTTCTATGTGCGTCTTGGTTTTAATTCAAATTAAATGAAATACAGTGAGGTATTTGTTGAGGCCCATTAAAATGGCATTTAGCTGTTACAAAACCAAGGTTGTATTATATGATTTGGAGTGTTCTGAAAATCAGGGGCATTATTTACTATTGCAAAAACTGACAAGAACATCATTTGTACTAAGCAGATGCAGATTTTAGGGAATCCCTGCTTCCTGTGGAGAAAAAAAAAGGGGTGCGGGTAAATGTGACATGCTGTACTTTCAGATAGATGCAATAGAGACAGGTACTAAAAATAATTATTTTTTAATTTTAATTTTCCTGCCTCAGGCTTCCTAGAGTTCCAGCAGCTTCTGTGTTCTGGAGGTGTACTGTTGGGTTGGGGTTTTCGGAGGGTGAGGGGAAACACCAGGACATTGTAACT
>WAAB01010910.1:0-15632 GCA_013389865.1 Piaya cayana | reverse complement strand
CATGTGTTGTTTTTTTTTCCCCCATAAACTGATTATAAATATTTTTTTTAAATCAGTGTTGTAACACTAGTGAGTTTCTTGATCCTCAGTACTTTCCAAAGAAAAATCAGATTCTTTTATAAGCTTCCAGTCTAAACTTTTGAAAAAGCCAGAGGCATTAATAATGCATTACGTATGTCACTCCTAACATCCCACGTCCCTGCTTGCTGGTGGGTCAGGATGGGAGACAGAGAAGTTCTTTTATTTTTTTCCAGTTCTAGGTACTAGATCAATTTGTATTTTCAAATCTTTTTCTTCTGCTTGTTTGTTATACATCCCACCATGGTAATGTGTCATTAACTTCCATGTAAAGTAGTCTCTGATTATTCCCAGCTGACATCACTGATACCTCATGATGTCTGGGTGGACGATCCTCTCTGAGCAGATATATTGAAAGCCAGACTGATTTTTAAATTCCATGGATTGGATTGAACACGCTATCAATTATAGATTTGGGGAGGGCAGTCACATCTCTTCCTGTGACTCTGTCGCCCCCTAAAATATGTTCACTTATTCTCCATTTTGAATGACTGACTTCTTTTGTACTCTCTCTTTCCTACTTTTTGTATAGAAAGAAGAAAAATCGCTTGCAAACTAAGTTATCATTCATACATTGTGGGCAGTTTTAACGTAACTAGAATGTGCAGCAAAAATGTAAGATTTATTGTGTAATCTATCTAGCAGAACCTCCCTGGGAGACATCATTTCTTCATCAGGTATTGTTTAAGTGGACTTCAATATGGAATGTCAATCCACATGGTCTATAGGTTGTGTGAATCATCTTTTTTTTTTAACTCCTTATGTGTGTATAGTGAACCAGGATGTCTCCGAAGTAAAATGCTATGAAATCAGCTTAGGATTCGTGTGAAATCACGATTATTATTTAACCCATGTTGTTATTATCTTTCATATCAAATTTTTTTTCTTGTGAATTGGCCATACATGCAAGCATAATCACACATGGTCTGGGGAAGCAGATGAACTAGAAACCATTTATGACTTGAACACATACATGCCTGTTTCTTAGCCAAGCTGCGTTCATCAGCCAAAAATAAGTAGAGACGAGGAAATGGATAAGGAAAGCAAATTCATAGCAGATTCAACTCTTAAGTTTAGGACCAGGATGAAGGTTGGATGATCAGCTGCATTTGGGTCTATAACTTTACATAAAAGCCTGCAGGTTACTTCTGTGACATTATTGTAGCTTTTCAGGGAATGCCCAGACGTAAGGCCCAGAGTATCTGTGACAAGTTTTAATGTTTGCATGAATTCTGCATTATTACACCTTGAAATGTTCCCCCTTGAAGGACTATGTAAAGGTCAGGATGTAAAAGAGAGACATTTCCCCAAAGAGGAATAAGTGTTGGCGTGATGTTAGAAAGGCTCATGGAGAGAATGAACAAGTAGGTCCCCAGCAGAACCTGTAGCTGCAGTTTCAGTTACCCTGAACAGTTTGTACCAATTTGGATGATAAAAATGAATGAGTTGTGTGCTTACTGACAGTACGTGGACAGAGGTACAGTGACTACAGATGTGCTTTCTCTACCAAAGGAATCACTTTGCTCAAATCACATGAGGATTGGTTTTATCAGGCTTTGGTAGTAAAATCTGAAGAAACCCAGTAACTCCTATTCAGACATTTTTATATATAGCTAAACTTTCAAAGGACTGAATTCCTACTTGGACATCTAAACACAGTGGCCAATTTTCCATTATCTCCCTATTTTCTCATCTTTTAAACGGCCTTAATCAAAAGTCTGGGCTTTGGCTAAATATAAAAAAAAATTAATACAGTGGGCTTTTCCAATTGGATGAAGATGTTTTATTAAAGCAAATGGCTGATTAAAAATACACATCATCTTTGGCTGGGGCAAAACATAATTTGAATTTTTCATTTCCTAGTAAAATAATACCGTTATTTTGAAAATAATGGGCTGGAGAATACATGAAAGAATATACTTAAGTGTGACGTTATAGGGGTTTGCACCATAAGACCATTTCTTGTTAGAGCTGTCCAACTTCGCCAAACTTTACCCCTTACAGAGACTGAGATCTAATACAACTTAGTCTGAAATTAAGAGAAATGCTGGTGAATATATCTTTCTCTGCTTAATATATACTGCTGTAAAAAAAAAAGTAACATCCCCTACTAAAACACATTGGAAAACTTTTTTGTGTATGTTAGAAAAAAAATCCATCCCCACTTTGGACGGTGTTGCCGTCCCCCCTCCTGTACATTGGGCCACATAATGCATGTAGGGGTGGAAATAGAGATGTGTAAATGGGGGGGGAAACTTTTCCTTATTCAGTGGAAGTTTTTCCTTTTTTTAGATATGTTTAAATATCAGAACCTGCATTTGAATGTTAATAGTTTAAAAGGGAGAAACAAGTACGTGTGACGATTTTCATAGAATCATAGAATCACCAGGTTGGAAGAGACCCACCAGAGACCCACCAGATCGAGTCCAACCATTCCTATCAAAATATGCTAAAACTAGAAACTGAATTTTCTTTGTAGTAGGTCAACTTACTCTCTGTACAAGAAGTTTCAAAAAAAGTCAAAACTGAATCAGTTGTCTCAAACATTTGAATTCTCATAAAAATCTTGTATTAAAAAGGGTGCCTATTTAGGTTTTTTTTGGTTTTCAGTAATTTGGAATAAGTCATCTCGTATTTTGTGCTAACTGAAAAATGCAATTTGACATTTTTAAAATGAAAATGGTCATGGTATTTAAAGATGAACTTAAGCTCTACTAATTCTATTAAGCTGCAGGCTGCCGATGAGTTATAAAGTCTAATTAATCATTTTGTCAGCTTTGCCTTCTGAAGCCAGTCAATATAAATTTGAATAAATAGGAAGCTGTTGACCCAGGCACCTCTGGATGTTCTGAATAAAGATGTGCCAGTTGTAAAATACTCTAACTACCACCTATTTTGACTGTACATAGTGTGCACAAATGCAGCAGGGAATTATTCAGTGCGAACGTACAGGCATGGTGATAAGTCTTAATTTAAATAATTTATTTGTGGTGACAAATAAAGGTAGATGCGTAGTAATTTCTTATGTGTTTCATCTAGACGGTGAGTTGGGGGATAAAAACTTTTTTAGTCCAAGTTTGTCGCTGACGCTGCAGTGTGACATGTCACATCAGGTTGCATCAATAGAGTCATGTTATGTAAAAGTAATGAAATGTGACTGATAGAACCCAAGATACTGTAACGTTCTGTAACGTAATGTGTCAGCAGTTTTTTTAATGGAGCCTTTCAGGAATGCTTTTGGGTAAAATACCTTAAAAAGTCAGTTACAGAAAGTGATGAGGACATAGAAAATACCTTGAGTCAGTTACTGCGAGGCACTTATGAAATAATCTAAATAAAACTTATTTCCAGTGATTTTGTAAAATCTATATCTGATCTATAAAGTTACAACAGTGAAGTATACACATCATCGCAGGTAATTCTGTTACTGTGTTTTCTGAAACCGATGTCCTGATCTTGCACAGGAGTAAAAATATCTGTGTTTGATACAAGATTAAGTCATCAGGCATATGTTATTGGAAGTTCTCTCTATCCAGTAGGAAAAAAAATTATGTATCCCTAATACGTTTTAACAATCTGGGAAACTTCATTTCCATAAAACAAGAATCTGCGTTCCTGGGAACGGAATGATTATTTACTTTTGTGGAGGTCAGATTGCATCTCTTTCTTAATATCTCACTAAGCTTGTGAACCAGAAAAGGGAATAGCATTGTGTGAGGGATGTGACATATAAAACCCCATTGCTGCTGACATCCTTCTTCTGAGGATGAAAGACAGTGAACTGTTTGTCTTCAGCAGATTAACAGGGAAGGTTGTTTTTGTTTGTCTGACTGGTCAAGGACAATTTACAGTTCAGTTACTCTGAAGGAAAGACTTGTTGATTTGAGAGCGCTCCTATTATAGCTCCAGGTAGAGGATGATAGATTCAGCCGTCACTGTGATAAACTGCAGCCTATACGCTTGCAATACCCAAAATAAATAAAACACTAGTAGATCTGTTTGGTTCAGCTACTTAACAGCAAGCGCTGGCATGGAGGTGTAGGCTCCTTTAGTGAAGGTACTAAGGATTTAACTGTTCCCTTTCGACCATACGTCTCTTGGGCTTTCTGAGAATATTTAATACTAGTTAAGAAGCAGGGAAAAAGAAAAAAAATTCTCTGTATAAAGGACTTCTGAATCCTAGTAGGTCAGAAATAAATGGCTTGCATCCTACAAAGCACTTGTACTTTCCTTTACTCAGTTAAACGCTTGTTTTCTCAGTTCTTTTCTTATCTTTGAATTTCCAAGTCAAGGGTTTTTCAGAAAATCTAATTCATCTGTTGCCCACGGAAGACTGTTCTCTGTAGAATATCCTCTCTTGGAACAGCCAGTGTGACAAGGAGTGCTCAAATCTTCTTCCAGGTTTAATTGACTTGTTAGTTCAGTTGCTTACATGCATTATATGGCCATTACCCTCGATAGTCATTATTGTTCCATTAGAGCAGTCTTGTCATTTTTTAATTGGTTATCATTTAAGATATATTCAATATCTATCCATAGCAACTACTGTTTTATTTAGCAATGGGAATTATTTGCTATGCCACTCAGCTTTAACTAATCGGAATTTTCTGGTGTGCAATGTTAATTTTTTGTTATTTTTCTCTTAGTGATGTAGGGGGAATCACAGCTGACTCCTAATTCCATCACATTCTAGTCAATTATATTACTCCACAAGAAAAATTCCAATTGCTTGTAATAATTAACTTAGGGAAGAGGAGGAAGGGTGACACTGCGAGTAAAACTCAGTTTGACAGTGAAGAGTAAAGCCCACATTGCTGTTGGTTGGATTGTTTGGTTTTGGCTTCTTTTCTTAAAGAAGCATTTAAGTACTGAAAAGTTCAAATTAGGAAAGCACCAAGTCTATATAATAAATTAGTAATCATTGATCTGATAAAAAGGTAACGCTTGTAGGTAATATTAGAGATGTAAATATTATCAATAGAATGTCAGAGCACATAATCCTTATCCTAGGATCCTTGTCAGCTTATAACTACTCTTTCAAATCAAAATTCTGCACGGAGAGCACATAGGAAGTTTTAATACTGGCAAATTCTAATCTTTCCATGACTATTTTAGCAAGTTTTACGCAGTTCTGTTCTTCCTATTGTACAGGTTTGAACCTCTTCTGTTTTTTCTACAACTATTTCTTACTGGATTTGTTTTATTTAATTAAGTTCTTTAATAAGCTTTATTCCTCTGTGCTCACAGTAAGCTTTATTTGTCACACGTACGCTTGCTCTGCACGACAATACAGTAATTATTCAACCTGCCAATGAGAAAACAAACTGCAAAACAATTAATGAAATGCAAGTGCTCGCTATATTAAACAGGGCAACAAGCTGAAAATAAACAAGGTAGATGGTCGTACTTGAAGGTGCTGTGTCTGCGCAGAGCTGGGGGAACACCCACAAGTCTCTTTTAGTATGAATGCGAAATGAGATGAGGTTTTATGCTTGCAAATACTTAATAAATACACTATTACTTATTCTAAGAGTAAGAAAAGGGACAAATACTGGAGTGTTCAGAATGGGCTTATTCTTGTCCGCGTTCATGCCGCTTACAGGGAGAATGCAGGCAGAGGAATTCTTAATCAATTATACAGTTCACACTTCACCCATTGCCTATAAGGTATTCTTAGAAAATATCTTGCTCCATAGAGCAGGCTTGAAAAACAGCTTTGAAGAATGGAAATCATGAACACATTTGAGGTAACTGTGAGGAGGACTAAACTCTCCAGTCTCTCGGCATTTCGGCTGCCAGACACGTATTTAAGTGTCTGACTCCTAAAATAAATGTTCTGAGCCATCTTGAGTGTCAATTCCAAAGTTTTGAAGTCAATTTTTCCACTATGAGTCTTCTTTCCTTTAACTAAGAAGTCATCTGAAAATTGAGTCATCCAAATACCATTTAAAATGGGCCGACTTCTATATGCGAGTCATCTCGGAAAGTATAATCCAGTAGCAAATCAGTGTGTAGTTGGTGACAATTTAGGAGGTTTGGCAACTTTCAGTCGTCGTTTAGAGAATTGCCACTGTACACAGAGATGGTTTGGTTGTCTCTGCAAAAGCAAAACCTGTATGAATGATACAATTTGAGCAGAAGTTGGCTTGGCAGCACTGATGTGACTTTAATGGCAGAGTTAAGCAGAAATACCCATGCTGCACCAATTGCATGAAGAGATCGTAAGTGCATTCTGGTAGTATAAATTTCATTGCTTTTTCTGCTGTGAAGAAGCAAACAGGTCCATCTCTGCACTCAAGGGAATCGGAGAATCAATTTCATGAAAAGAACAAAAACAAACAGAAAACCTCTATGCTAATACAGGGAACGTTCATGTTTATGAAGTTGTGCAAGTTAAGCAAAAACTTGCTTCGTTATGTACTGCAATTTTTCATTTTGTGCTACAGGCTTTTAGGGTTATTAAATGTCTAGATTTTAAAGTGTATTTCATCAGCTGAAGAAGTTTGCAGGAGCCAAATTCTGGGGTTTGGTATGCAAGCATCACTCTCACTGATTTCATTATGAACTTATCATTCATATTCAAGAAAAGTGTTTAACTCTGTAGTGGTCTGTTGTATAAAATGGAATAGCCATTTGATTTCTGAGTTAGATATATATATTACAAAATAATTGTACAGCACAGAGCGACTAAAAAACTCTTCCTCACTAAGAGAAAAGCAAATTAGATATTAGCTAACCGAGGCANAAATGAGGACCATGTGACACTGCAGTGAAAACTTTCTTCTCAGTAACTGAGTTTTCCTTACAGCCCAAAATTTACAAACAATTGGTCTTGGAGTTGTTCTGGGGTTTTTTTGTTTTTTTTTCTTTTCAAACTTTAAAGTTATGTTTAATCTCCACTAGGGAGCAGCAAATGACACAAAAATGTTCTCATTGCTGAGTCTCCAACCCAACTGAAAACAGCGTAGAAAGTGGATGAAGATTTCTTTCATTCACTAAACTGGCAGGTACGGGTATTTGGCTTCAGACTCTGGGTGATTTCTTCAGTTGAGAGAGACATAAGTTTGCAGAAATTACAATTAGATGTTTATGCAGCCAGTATTCTTTTATGCATTTGCATTTGCAGTGGACATTGATAAATGTTAAAAATTAGCTAACTTCCAGAAAAATGTGATATAGTAGTTTTGAAAGGTAGAATTTTTCTGTCTCATAAAATATATAAGAACAGAAAAATAACCTTTTACAATAACTTTGGAATTCCTTGTGGACTGGAAAAAGACTGTGGAAAGCATGTTTTGAGTTTGAGCGCTTCAAAGGTGCCATCCCCAGTCCATGAGGCAGCCCTGCTGGCACACACAGTTCTGTCTCCCTGGTACATTAGGCAGCCCTAAGGCAATTGAGAGGCCTGTAAGGGTCTCATCCACCTTACCTTCATGTTTCTGCTTCTTCCTCATGTCTGTCATACACACAGGAAATTCAGATCATTTAAATGTTCCCAAAGCAATTCAAAATCTCCCTGTTTATGCTTTTCTATTGAACTTATACATACTTGACTACTTTACCTTAACTGGAGTCTGTGTTTAAATGTGTTGAACATAGGGTAAGAGATACATGTAGATATGCGTTTTGTCCCTGAGAAACATGCTGCCCGCTAAACTGAAACCGATGGAGTAGTCAATGTGAGCCCAGAAAGGCATCGTGGCGTGGAGGCTTTCAGCTGGAGTCCACTGGGACAACCTTAATCAGCCAGATCGAATCCAGCTCGAAGCATCATCTCCCTTAATGGCATCACTCCTTTCAGCTTCAGCCTTAACAGCTGTGCACTCTGCTTTCTTCTTCAGAAGATCAGTGTACAGCAGATGTGAAACCACCAGTGATAACTCCATAGATTTGGTTCTGCGTGATAAGTATCATACAATTCATGTTCCCTCAGTTACCTCCACCTCGGAGTTTATATGGCTCTTATGTGGAAAGAGAGAATGTGCTGCGGAATTACTGCTTCATCCCTTGTGATGGTTTATTCGTATATAGGCTGGGGAAAAGGAGAGCTTAATGGAAAATGAGAGTATTGCGGGTGAAAAAAAAAAGTAGTGGAAGTATTATCAGTTGATTCTTTCCTCTACTGAAAGGAAAAATAGACACTCGAATTTATCAGATTTCATATGCCATGCATGAAAGTGATTGGGATAATTTACGTTCACACTTATTTTGATAGACAGTGAATAGTTGGATAGTGAATTCAACTTTTTCTCGCTAGCCATCTGCATCCACGAGCAGGAACATTAGGAGCATGGCAAATTACTCTGGTTTGGGATGCAGTTGTAATTCAATAGGAAGGTAAATGTGTGGAAAATGCCTGAAAGCTGAGCATGAGTTTGTGGAGGTATTGGGTTTGCAATGAATACAACCTTTTTGAATTCCATCGGATTGTTTATTGAGTTCCAAGACATAAGATTTCTGTCATTCCATTGACTGTGTTATAATTAGAGTAACTCTGTCATCAACTTCAAGTTGCACACAAACCGAAAATAAATAAGATCAATCATAAGATCATGATATTGAGTAGATGAGTTAAAGTATGATGAGTTCCTATTATATGAAAAAAATAGCTTCAGCTGCTCTGTTAAGACAGAATGTTGAAGGTGTTGGAGTTTTTCACTGACACAATGGTACAGATTTCAAAAAAAAAATTGAATATTTTATGCTTCTGCCTTGTAAATCTAACAGGGAATCATCAGCAACTATTCTGGACAAATTTACACATTTGTCAGTGCTCTAAATAGCCTTAATAATGCTGATGGACATTGAAAGGAGTTGGTGTCATCAGCTGTGTCTTCCTCAACAGGAGTCGTCTATTCTAGTTGATTGGAGGACAGCCTCCCCTCTGTAACTGGAGGGACCCATCTAGTAAAAGTTCTTCCACTACCTTTTCCTTACGAAGTTTGTAAGCTTCTTTAAGCGTACAAAATCATCTTGTAGAGAGGTTTGTTAATGCACACCTCTGACCTTGAGAATTAACATGGATTTTTCATCCCTTTTCAGTAGTCATCAGTTTTCCTACAACTGTTGTCAGTTTCTCAGGATTGCTTAGTGTCAGCAGCCTTCCATTTGTATGATTTGCTTTCCTAAGTATTACAAAATTTCTAGTAGGAATAAATTACTGTATAACTAATCCAGCTTGCATATTTTTTCCAGCATTCTTCCCATCATTTGTTTCCTTTGCATTTATTTTAATCTTGCCTGTTAGAAGTAACATAGTGATTTAACGATCTATCATGTGCAGCATTGTTGGTGCCACCACAAGGGAATGTCTGCCTGAACATGGAAACTGGACAAGACTCTTGCTGGGAGTGGTTGCTTTCTGCTTCATTTTATCTAGAATTATTCCAAAACAAAAATTAAAAACCAGCTAGTTTCATATTCTAAGAAATAGAAAGCGTTCAGCTCTTAAAAAGAGATTTTATTTTTTTTTAATGAGTCCTTTATTTTGCACCAGTTCCATTTGGAGACCCCGGTGATGGGCATGTAGGACCACGCTGTGGGGACTTATATGAACTCAGTATTTTTATACAAATAATGAACATCTGGTGACAAGACGCTCAGAGCAACAGCAACAAAAAATAAAGGGGGGAGAAGAAGAGGAGAAGGAAAAGTAAAAGGCAGTAAAATCTTTTGTATGCCTGCTAGTTTTATGACTTAAAATATTTTTCCTTCAATCAGTGCATCTAGGGAAATTCTTTTTTTTTTTTATGTAACAATCAATTTTTAACAAGGAAAAAAAGTCTGAACTCATAAATATTGTATGTATTAATTGTGAAGCTTAATGGAACATTTTGTGTTTCTGAACAACTCGTTTACATAATTAAAATCTCCTTTGATCTGTGAGTAAATGATTTAATCTTAATGCTCATTAGGCTAAATGGGTCTTCTCTTCAATTGTATCAAGATGGTCTGGAAAATTCTCAGACCTTTAGAAAATATTTGTTAGCTGTTGGGTAAACACAGAAACCTATCTGTGACCAGATATCTTTTATCTTTACAAAAGAATTTAGGTCTAAAACTAATTCAGATTAAAGCTTTTTTTTTTTCTTTTCCTTTTATCTGACATTTTGGTTTCAAGAACAGTTCACTGAAATATGAAATATGGGGGGGTTCAATTTATATTCATTAACTACTTCACTACATAAGCAATTTAGTCCTTGAAAATAAAACATTAAATCAAAAATATCAGATAGGTGCACCTCCAACTGAAATGGAAATTTGTATAAATATAGATCACTTAAGGGAGACTGGTGTTTTCTTGTGAGTTTTGCTCAGAAATCCCTCTGGATACAGCAAAGCTCACTAACATCTGGGAAATACACTACAAGATATTCATCTTTTTTAGGATTCATGTAACAGAAATACCATGTAATACCATGACAGTATTTATCTAAGAAAGGTTATCACCTTTAAGTGTTCAAGGTGGACAGGATTGATTCTTCAGGTTTTTTCGTTCTCAAATACTATGGAAGAAAGCTCTTGGTCACTCTACAGTGCTGCAAAGCCAGCATCTAACTTCAGGCTGAGTTGATTAGCTTCTCTAACAGACCCATTTCCTTACGTCCCAATCCAAAGGCAGCTCGCAAATTGGACATTAGTGTCACTACATTCAATATTTCTCAAAAATTCTAATCCAAATAATTTACTTTGAAAATTATCTTTTTCTTTTTCATTTTCCCATCTGTAATTTTTTTAAAGCCTGTTTTCATTCCCATGGGGAGCTTTTTCTTTTTTAAAAAGGTAAGACTTTTAATTAGCTCAGGTGGTGCAATAAACACAAACATCTGTGTCCCTTTATTAAAGACTGTTCTCAGTCCCTTCCCTCTCTCAAGAACAAACGTAGAGCACAAAAATCCTCCCGAGTCACCTTGTTGAGAACTTAAGAGACCGACGTCCACAATGTGTCAGCCCCTCTCTCTACAACACGGGGCCATGGAGGATGTCTCGGAATATTGTAAAAAAGCTAAGCAAGCACACAGGCATTCCTGCCTGTTCCCCGGAGACACTTCTAGCAATCTGCAGCTTAGGGACATCTTGAGCCAGAAGGTTGTATCCATATTTAATTTCTCTTGAAAGTGTTATATTCCGTGAAGTAATCCATGGAAGACACATTAACTGTGTTAGGATGAAATAGACTTTTGCATACTATGTTTAAAAATTTAACGTGAGTATTTGTTTATTATTTCAGAAATAGCATTTGTTTTGTTTTCCTCTAGTATGGCTTGAGTTGCTGTATTTGTTTCAACAAAAAAAAATCCAATCAAAAATTGCTAGTGCTTCATTGGATAGCTGAAGTCACCTTGTTGTAGTCTTAAATTACAGTTCCTGGTTTCCAAAGGTTGCCTTATGCCAAAGTGAAATTTTGGGTTTATGTTGCTAATTCTCAGACTGTCTGTGTTATAACATTCAGTGAAATGAAATGTTACTGAGCTAAATAACACTCACCAGTATTTAAATTAGATTATTTTATGGTGAAATTACAGAAAAACTACTATATTCTAATTCTAGAAAGTGTGACTTATCATTTTAACCATTATCTCATTAGAATTCTTTCATGTTTGTAAAAATATTGACTACAATTCAGGCTGTGTACAAGCAAAATACCATTACTTCACTCGAACTTCTACTTATGTAAGTAATAAATGCTCGGGTTTACAGGCTAAAGTTTTTTAAGCAAGAAGAAGGATAAACATCCTTCTGATATCACTTTCAGCTGAAGGAAACAGGTTTTTGGCTGTGCCGAGTGTTGAGAATTTACATAGCAAAGTGCAAACATCCAAGAAAACACATCTCTGTCCTCAGAAGGATTGGTCTGATATATGTGCAAACAGAGTATGGGATGTGCGTTTGGCGTGGTTTGGTTTGGCATTGCGGCGATAATACATAACATTTTCAGAATCACCTCAGGGATTTGGGCTCCTAGGCACTCGGTTTAGAAAAAAGTACCAGCAATCTGTATTGATTAATCACCTAAAACTGCAGTAGTCAGTACTGCTTTGTATCCGAGAGAAATGAATGCATACATTAGCTATTACTTGCTTTTAAATTTGAAACACACAAAGATGTTTTAATTTGGAAAATGGTCATGAAAGAATTCTTTTTCCCTCCTTCATGTTTTTGTCATTTGAATAAGTATTTCTTCTCTATATCATTTTAATTACCGATACTGTTGTGAAAAAACTATATGAACAACCCTTAAATCATTGTGTTGGGCTATGGGGTAGATTTCTCATTTCATCCATATAAATACAAAAGTAGCCACAAACTAGAGATTAAGTACACTTATCTCAAGTTACTGCCTATGATTTACGTGCAGAGGATCATCATAAAATGATAAGCTTTGAACTTTTGGGGAACAAAAGAATTTGAGCTCTATTAGACTGACGGAGATACGCATGCGTGTTGTTTTGGTACACTAGATGTTGGATTTGATTCCTTATGTAGGTGAAGAGAAAATCTTAAATATTCCTACTGTGTATGCTTTCCTGCTTGCATTCTAGAATGTCTGTCCTTTCATCAAGCCATATCAGATTAAAGCTCCTTTCATCACTTTTAGAAGCTTATTTTGGCAAGATAGAATAGGGTCTTTTTACTTCAGAATTAAAAATTACAATAGCATTCTGAAGGAACTGGATGATTTCTAACTTTACAATCAGTAATCAAACTGTGCTAGTACACTGCCTTGTCAGTCTTTAGTCTCTGGTAAACAGCTCGGTAATTAGGATTTCATGGCTTACAAGAAGTCCCAGATATTACTTACATATTTTGATAGGAACAGTTGGACTCGATGATCCGATGGGTCTCTTCCAACCTGGTGATTCTATGATTTTGAGGCTGATATTTCTTCCTTTGGTTATGAACTTGTCATAGAATCACCAGGTGAACTTACGTGAAAGGCAACTCTGGTGTCACTGGTAGAAAACCGATATGGAAAACAAAATCAAATTTCCTAATCCTACAGAGTCGGGTGTCAAGCCCTGACTCAAATACCGGAGGTCTTGACTCCCACCTTTGTGGTGAAGCCACAGGCTTCTCATCATCCTTTTTTTCATTATAAACTATATTTAGAAGATTCTGGAAGTGCAGGCTACAGTTTTGCAGTTGTTGAAACTTTCTCGATGCGCTTATATTTCGGAGTTGACCAAGTACATCTATAAATGTTTCCTTTTATTGTTTCATGAGCTGTGTTTTATTCTAGAGACTGCAGTATTTCTATAGTTTTATTATGGAAAAGGCTACCTTTGCATTTGTTTTTCATATTGCTATAGCAAAATGTCATTTCCAAAGCTCTTTAAAAACTCCAGTATTAGAATTTCAAAGCTTTTTGTCTTTTTCAAAGTACAAGGGCACCTGGAAGAATTAGAATTTAATGTTTTGCCTGAAATGGAACCAAGTATCCTTCTAAAGCATAGAGCGCTATTAAATGAACTTGCAATATTTTGGGGATATTATGATAAAATATGGACTATTTCAGATAAATTACTGACACATCAACAACTGGTACACAGAATTTCAGATTACTTTTGAATATACAACTCTTTTTAATCCATAAAGGCAGGGATTATGACGGATAAATAGCTTGAGTTGCAACTGTATCATCATAGGCTGCTCCCATTACCTCTTCTAATAATTCATTCTTTTACAAATGACACCTTAGGCTACATCTACGTACACGTGCCTATCATTCAACTTGACCAGTAAGGTTCATTTCTCACGCATGGATGAAAAGGCAGGAATTAGATTACAAAATTGTAGCACTTAGGATATGTTTTACTAATATGAGAGCCTTTCAAAAGTAGCAGTGACAATTCACCAACTAGACAATGGGTGATAATTCTCCAGAAATGAATGGCAACATGCCGAGAAACTTCAGAAACACACTGAAAGAACACTAGATGTTTGGCAGGATTTGTAGCAAAATTCAATTAACTTATTTTTAGCTAGTAGTAGATGCTGTTTTAAAACCTGACAGATCAGGTTTTAATGACCGAGTGGTTGGTTTGTTGTTTTTTTTTTAAATGAAACCAATATATTTGCAGTCCCTTCCCTGATTTTTAAATTTGGTCGTGGCCGCACAATTTCAAGCACATTGATGAGGGGCTTATTCTGCTGTTGGTCCCTGGCATAGGGCAAGAATCCCGGCAGCGTATTTAGAATGTTCAGCATAACATTCGTGCAGGTTGTGTCTGTTACACTGATCAAGAGCCGGGGCTTTATTTGTAATGACAAAGGAAGCCTTTGCCTTTGATATTGGAATACCTGCTTCTTTAGGCCAATCAATGCATTCCACACAGGCACTTTGTGGAAGGCGGCTGTCAGCGGTGGCAGACAGATGAATCACCTTGACACTTCCACTTTACTACAGCACCTAAATCAAATGCATGTGTAAGGGCAGCTATAAACTATGCGGCACCTCCTTGGGAGAGATGGGGAGTGAGTGATGCAGATGACACTGACATTTCCTTCATAAGGAAAAGTAACCCAGGTAGGCAGCGTTTAAACCAACACCGGGATGAGACTTTACTGAAGTTTTGTTCTGAGCTGCTCCCAGGATTCCTGACTGCTCAACAGCTGTATTTTTCCAGCTATCAGCCAGACCTCTATGTGTTTCTCCTCTTTTGACTCATCTTAATGATTAAATAAGACTTCATTATAATGACTAATCTGTAAATTACTTCAATTCAATACCTACCATTTTACCTTACTAAGAAAAAGGAGCAAAGGGGAAGAACATCAATATTGTAACAGCCATAGAGCACAAAAATTTCATAAATAAATGGCCCATCAGTACATAACAAATCCCCACAGACTGTATCTTGTTGTACAGCTTTACGATTTAAATAATTGACTAAAAGAGCATTCCTAAAATAAAATAACCTTGCTTAGAGGATTCCAGAAGCAGAGATTGAATAAAACCAAAATTTGACTACAAGCCACTTAATTTAAAAAGCAGATTTTTATTCAGTCAGGCTTTGCAGACACATTGAATCGTAGTCTAAGTTTACAGACTAAGATTAAGTCTGTGCAAATTAATATCATACAGGACTTACTTATTTTAGCTGTGAAGTATTTCAGTGTTAGGATCTGCATGGGAGAACATTCATACCATTATGTATGTTTAACTTTTTTTCAAAAACTGCTTTAAAGCTGCGAAAGTTGTCTCATCTAAATCAAAAATATTTTTTTCCCCTTGAAATTTCACTGATTCTGTTTAGGAATATATTTGTACAGGAAACCAGGTAAACTACAATTTTCTCTTGTGGAGAGTCACTTCTTTTGTACTCGTGAGGTAGCTGAAAGAAGCTCATTACTGTTTCCCTAAATTGACATGACAAAAAAAAAAATGGAACACCTTTCAAAACAGAAACTGTGAGGCTGTTCATATGTGGGTAAAAAAAATTTTAAAAAGGTATCTGTAGAAGTTCCGTAGGAAATCTGAATTTTTAAAGAAGTTAAGTTTTATATTTTTGTTTAATTGAAATTCAGCAGATCAGGCTATTCTTCTTTCTTTC
>WAAB01010909.1:10995-25006 GCA_013389865.1 Piaya cayana | reverse complement strand
AAAAAAAAACCCAAAAAACCAACTTCTTGGGAAATTTTTGGAAATGGAAATATCGGGTGATGGATTTCAGTGGTCAGATCTCTCGACTTGAATTAAAATAGATAAATATGATAAATATTTTGGATTAAGAAGGGATCCTTGCTCCTGTGCCAGAGTGTGTTATTCAAGAGCAAAATGGAATTAGGGTCCTAAACGTCGATTCAAGTTTCCCCCTCCGCTTCTGCCAGTAAACCTGTTTGTCTCAAGGTTTGAGCAAGGAGACGCAGCAAATTGAATGCTGGGAATTTCCTTCCTATTCGATGCTCAGGAGCCTTCTAAAAAGCTGCTTTCACTAGAAATCGTTCTGTATTTGCTGTGACAGGTAAAATCAGCAGTGTGGAAGGGATAAAAACTCAGCATGGAATGCACGAGTCCTCCCGGAGTCTCTGATTCAGCTCTAATAACCTACCTCCCCTTGAAAAAAATTATTCTCTAGGGGGATTAAATTGTTCTGGAACAATTTGCTTGTCTCAACGTCAGGAAAAGATTTCATAGTCTTCAAAAAAATAATTGTCGGTGACGTTTCTTCAGCTGAAAGACTTTGCGAGTGAAAACCAGCGTGTGCTACCTGCACAGTTACAAGGATTTTGTGCTTTTAAGCCAGCTCCTTTTAATGCATTTTCCTAAAATGATTCTCATTCTGAGCGTGTTGTCACAGAACGGAGCTAGGGGGTTTGGGAAGCCTGAGTTTTAACTTAACGTGTTTGGCTTTCTCTTCATTTTTCCCCTTAAATGTGAACTTCCTAAACACGCGATGCTCATCTGGGAAATAATTAACGCAGCCCTCTGTGGGCGTTCTTCAAATCATTAAAGCGGGTCCTCCCCCCGGGCTCCAGCAGCTCCAGAAATATTCACAGCACAGACGTGCTCCAAATGAAGCCCCAGCCTTTTCTCAGAAGAGAAGGAAAACGTCCCCAGCCCCGCGCCCGCATCGCAATGTGGTTTATTACTTTGCTGTGCAGTAATCAGTCTCCATCTATTTAACGACGGGCAGCCAAGCATCATACAAATAAAGAGATTAATAAACTTGTCGAGTCCCATAAACTGCTGGAGAAAGAGCTGTGCTGAGGTGCAAAGCTTCTCATCGCCTTCTCCTACTTCTTTCACTCCTCACCTGTCCTCAATACACAAATCCAGGCTGTTTTCTTATTAATCGTGATGCTCTCCTGGATGCAAGAGCGTCCCACTGGCTGCTGCTGGGGCCCATCACCTCTGCACCAGGTGGGAGGAGGCCGTGCTCCCCTGTGAACGCACCTCAGCCAAAACCACTGATGATTCCACAGGATTTTTCTCCTGCGCTTTAGAGAGAATCATTTATCGAGCAGCTCGACCAGTTCTGCAGGGCTGCTGGATGCTGCCTGGTCACCCGCGCTGGGGGCTCAGCAACGTTCCAGCCGCGGCTGATGCTCCGCAGGGAGGTTGTTTGCACGGGGTGATGCTGATGTTGCGTCGATCATCACCTCTCCTACCTCACTGGGCTTTATATCCCCTTCTCTGCGTGTCCTGGGAGTCTGTAAATACTCTTCCCTTTCAGAGGCTGCTTTTGCCTCTGCACATCAAACATCATTTTTAATATAAGAGGCAGACGGTGGTTGTGGTGGCTGAGTGAGATGGGAAAGGGCAGGCAGCCCCTGCCCCACACTGGAGAGGCTGGGTGGGAGCAGGAGTAGCTGCAGCACATAAAAAACACTCAGGAAATAGAAACTGGAGAAAGAGAGGAGAATAAAGCATTGGATGTAGTGAAGGAGCCTTCATTCAGCTCCATGGTGGCTCTGAGCCATCAGGCCCCCTTGTACACAACAACAAAAATCCCAAACCCTTCAACAGGCCCTTTTTTCCCCCTCTGCTTTAAATAAATAATAATAAAAAAGAAACATTAAAGTTTTTAAGTTGGGTTTCATAGTATTAAAAGTGCTTTCCCTTGTTGGGTCCTGCAGGGCAGCCGTGGTCCCCACGCTGCTACTCAAGGTGTGCATGGTCCCTGCACGGCCCCGTGAGGCACGTGTGGTCCTTGCACCATCGCACAAGGCTGATGTGGTCCTTATGGTGCTGGGCAAGGTGTTCAAGGTCAGTCTCAGCCATTGCACGTGATAGGAGAGGTCCCCATGATGCAGAGCAAGGTGTGCACAGTCCTTGCACCATCGCACAAGGTTTCTGTGGTCCCCATGATGCCGAGCAAGGTGTGCATGGTCGGTCTCAATCATTGCACGTGATTGGAGCTGTCCCTGTGACACAGAGCAAGGCGTGCACGGTCCTTGCACCATTGCACAAGGTTGATGTGGTCCCCATGGTGCTGGGCAAGGTGTGCATGGTTGGTCTCAATCATTGCACGTGATCGGAGCTGTCCCAGTGATGCAGAGCAAGGCGTGCACAGTCCTTGTACCACCACACAAGGTTGATGTGGTCCTTATGGTCCTGGGCAAGGTGTGCGTGGTTGGTCTCAGCCATTACACATGATTGGAGCTGTCCCTGTGACACAGAGTAAGGCGTGCATGGTCCTTGCACCATCACACAAGGTCTGTGTGGTCCCCATGACACAGAGCAAGGTGTGCATGGTCCTTGCACCATCACACAAGGTTTCTGTGGTCCTTATGGTGCTGGGCAAGGTGTCCATGGTCGGTCTCAGCCATTACGCGTGATCAGAGCTGTCCCTGTGATGCAGAGTAAGGTTTGCACAGTCCTTGCACCATCGCACAAGTTTTCTGTGGTCCTTATGGTGCTGGGCAAGGTGTCCATGGTCAGTCTCAGCCATTGCATGTGATTGGAGCTGTCCCTGTGATGCGGAGCAAGGTGTGCACGGTCCTTGCACCATTACACAAGGTCTGTGTGGTCCCCATGATGCAGAGCAAGGTGTGCACGGTCCTTGCACCATCGCACAAGGTCTCTGTGGTTCCTGATGCTGGGCAAGGTGTGCTTGGTCTGCACTGTGCGTGCAGCCTGCAAGAAATACAGGACACAGCAGCCTCTCGTGACACCATCTCTTGCACAGACACAAGCAGAATCCATGAGAGGTCCCAGTGCAGCTCCGGCTCATCGGAGGGTCCCGCTGAGGCAGGACAGGCAGGTGCAGCAGGCGCAGAGGCTGAGCGCAGCCGTCAGCAGGGCCGAGAGCCGCGAGGGCCGCTGGTAGGCGAAGGCTTTCTTCACCTCGCCGCCGCTCTGGGCGACGTAGTCGAGGGTGCGCAGGACGTGGTGCTCCACGCTGTCGGCGGCCCCGTGCTGCTCGGCCAGCAGCCCCTCCAGCTGCAGGAAGAGCCCGTGCAGCTCCGCCATCTGCGTTTCCAGGTCGAGGAGCTGCCGCTGGCGCAGCTGGGCCAAGGCCAGGTGCCGCTTGGCCTTGAGCTCCTCCAGCTCCCGACCCACGATGCGGGGCGCCTCGGGGCTCTCGGCCAAGCGCTCCAAGTCCTCGGCCCCCAGGTCGATGCCCGCCAGCTCCGCCTGCCTCTCCATCTGCTCCTTCAGCCTCTGCCGGTAGCGGCTCTCGCGGCCGTAGTGGTGGGCGAGGAGGGTGCCGTAGCGCCGCAGCAGCAGCCACAGTTGGGTCTGGCGCACGCGGGACCCCGCTCGCCCCGGCCCCGGCTCCGGTGCCGCCCGCAGAGCGCCCAGCTGGGCCTGCAGGGCCGCGGCCTCGTGGGCGAAGGCGGCTCTGGCACCACCGAGCTCCTTCTTCTCCCGGGCGATGCTCTCCTCGGACGTGCAGCACAGCACCGTCTCCTGCATCTTGTCGATGCTCTCGGAGAGCTGCTCCAGCCCATCCAGCACCTGCCAGAGCTCGGCCGCCTCCCGCAGCACGCGGCTGACGGAGCTGCCATCGTCCCCGCTGAACGCCGGGTTATCGAAGCACAAAGCGTCCTCGTGCGGGTTCCCCTCGGCCGCCGCTCGCTGCCGCAGCTCTGCCAGCCGGTCCCTCATGCTCCGCGCCGGCTGCCGGAACCATCTGTGCGGCTCGCGGCGCGTCGGCCCCGCGAGGGGAGGCGCGAGGCCAGAGCTGCCTGCGTCAAACCTTCCCCGCCGCTGCCTGAGCAAATATTGATGGAGGCGGGCAGGCTCCTGCGTCAGCCGCCAGCCCGACCACGCCGAGGGCAAAGGGGGTTCGCCCAGAGGGAGGAAGGCGGCGTGGGGTGGGACGGCTGCCAGCGCCCGCGTCACGGGAGAGGCGCTCCCGGCCCAGCACCTGATCCTGCGGGTTTTAAAACAAAGGGGTTTTGTCCACTGAGAAAGCAAGAAAACCCCAAAGTCTGGGCTCGGGGGGCAGAGGAGGAAAACAGCCTTTGAGCAGCTTCAAAGGAAGAAGTTATGTCTGTGAACAGAGCCTGCAGGACTCACCCCAGGCCCTGAAGCAGCTTCCCTGCAGAATCAAAGGGTGTTCAAACCATCCCGGTACAGGGGCTGTTTGGAACTGGAAAGGTGGGATGGAGGCAAAACTCATCTTTCCTCTTCCCACAGCGGTCAGCAAGGCTCCGAGGGCTGGATGGTTCCTGCGTCACCATCATAGAATCACAGAATCACCAGGTTGGAAGAGACCCACCGGATCACAAAGTCCAACCATTCCCACCAATCTCTAACCCATGTCCCTCAGCACCTCAGCCACCTGCACCTTAAACCCCTCCAGGGAAGGTGACTCAACCACCTCCCTGGGCAGCCTCTGACACTGCCCAATCACCCTTTCTGGGAAAATTTTTTTCCTAATGTCCAGTCTGACTCTCCCCTGGTGGAGCTTGAGGCCATTCCCTCNTCCTTGTGCTGAGGGGCCCACAACTGAACACAGTTGTCAGAGCCTTGCAGGCATCGAGCGGCTGCTGGGTGCAGGTAGGGGGCTGCCTCGGGGTTCTCCAGGCTGGAAACAAGCCCTGGGAGGAGGCAGCTGTCCTGCAGGTCAGGGCAAGGCTGTATTTAATCCACACGCTGCTGAAATGCATAAAGATCACGCTTTGCTTCTAAAACATCTGCAAAAAAAGACCATTAAATAAATACTTCTGCAAAAAAAGTTCATTGAAAGAATAATTATGTTATTCTCTACCACTTTGATATTTTCTATCGTATATTTAATAACATGTATTACCATGCATGATCTTAACATGATGATGTATAGTATAAGATATAGTGCCTGGGATATAAAATCCACAGCAGCGACAGCAAGGGGTGGGTGATGAAGCTGAGATGCTATTTCTTCTCCCTGAGGCCATCTGATGACTTTGCTTCCAGGGGGGCTTCAGCATCTGGACAACAAAACTTTAATTTTGTTCTGTTCCCGGGGCCTGGAGGAGGAGCATCATGTCAAACTCAAGCCAGTCATTCGCATCTGAAAGGAATTTCCATTTGGTCTGTTTGAATCGGTGTGATGGAATTAAAAGTCAGAGTTAGGTCAAGGGGTTTAAGAGCGGGGGGAAGGCAAAATATTGGATTATGAGACCAGTGAGCGGTGGGATAAGCTCGGGAGTGAACTGAAAGGCCAGGGCTGGACCAGCCTTACCTGGGGACCTCGTCACAGCAGCCCTGAGCACTAAATCCCATGTGTCTTCGTGCAGGAGGCGCAGCCTGCAGGGCACCGCAGCATCCCTGAGCCCAGCCTGGGTTGGCCACCGCCCCACAGCATCCCTGAGCCCAGCCTGGGTTGGCCACCGCCCCACAGCATCCCTGAGCCCGGCCCGCCACCTTCCAATCCCCTGCGAAAGCCCTGTTCAAACATTTATTATCGCTATTATTGAACAAAGGGGCAAGACCGGTGATAATAAACGAGTCGTTTCCTGGTTTTGCATTAAATACTCCTTACAGAGAGGCGCGAGCTCCTCCTCAAGCTCAACCTCACCACCCAAAGCACATGGGAAGGGGGGGACCTCACCCCAGAACCTCCTCGTCCTCCTCATGGGTGCACGGGGAGGCTCAGCACAGCCTCAATTTCTGAGTTTCTGGTTTATAAATGTTTCCTTTTCCTAATCCAGTTGAATCAAAAAGTGATTTTCTTGAGTTGAAAACTCAAATTTCGAACTTCTCTGTTGTCTATTTCACATCTAAACCGTTCAGTAAGCAATGCCAAACCAACATAAATTTATCCTTTTTTTTTTTTTTATTAAGACAATCCCACAGCTGGAAAATGAAACATCCTAGATTACATCAGTGACTTCGAAAAAACCTCTAGAAAAAAAAAAAACAAACCAAAAACCTCTTTACAAATTTACATTTGTACAATACAAAAAACTAACAGCTCATTGCATATAAATATTACATTTGGTCTGCCAACACGTGGCATCAAAAAATCCCTGAAGCATTTTCATTTAGAGGGACCTGAGATAGCGGATGTGACGATATGGGCATAAATATCACCTGGAAAAAAAGAAAAATCGATAGCGAACGTAGACGGAATCCTAATAGATTTGTGCATTTTTTTTTTTGGAGTGTTTGAAATCCAGCAGACGGGCTGGAGAGCCTAAATCACGCGGGTTCCGCTGCTTTGACACCGACAGTTCCTAAACGAAGGCCGATAGCACAACTCACGGAGGAAGGAATCGCCTGTTTGAGGGTTTCTACAGAGAAACAAGCCCCGCGCGCTGGTTGCCGGCAGCGTCCGAGCAGCCGGCACCATCCGAGGAGGCGTTTGTAGGAAGAGAAGTAGATGGAGCTGGCGGCTCCCTCACCACCCTGCCTGCTCCTCCCAGACCCAGAAACCGGGGCGACCGGCAGCGCTCACCAGATAAAAACCCCAAAGTGACAAACTGCTCCGCGTTGTCCCCTCGGTTTAACGATTTCCCACCTATTTACAACCCCCGGAGGCGGCCGCCGCGGCCGAGCAGGAGATCCGACGCGCAAACGACGCTCGATTTTGCTTCAAATTCTCACAAATTCCTATCAGGCACCCACATCCACGCACACAAACGTATTTAAGCACCATTTTTATAACACTAGAGTTAAGGCTGCGACAGCAATTCCACTGGAAATCTAAATTTGTCAGGGACTCGTAGCACAGTTGTGCCAGTTGGCTGTGGGCTGGACGCGACTTATTCAAAAATGTTCAAGCTTCCAACAGGCCTCGGCGTTTCTAATGCTAAAAAACCAAAGAAAACTGAATTTTGCTGTTATTTACTGTACAGAAAGGAGTCGGGGTGGGTTTGTTTTTTTTTTTTTGTCCCATGTGTAAACCTTTGTGTAATTTTCTATAATACATACGTGTAAGAACACAGAGACGGCTCCCTACGAGACTAAATAGAGGGTTATCCCCGGATGGTTCATTGCTCCTTCGGTCTTTCATATAAATAAGTAGCTTTTTTTTTTTTACACAAAAAGGATGGTTTCAAATTAAAAAAAAATAGAAGCGAGGAAGGTAAATGCGCAAATAGGTTTGTAGGACACAGAATTCATGAGCGGGACCGGCGACAGCGCGACATGCAGAGCCAGGGCTGACGAGACATAGAATCAGAATTATAGAATTATAGAATCATAGAATTATAGAATCATAAAATCACAGAATCATAGAATCACCAGGTTGGAAGAGACCCACCGGATCATCGAGTCCAACCATTCTCACCAATCTCTAACCCATGTTCCTCAGCACCTCGTCCACCCGTCCCTTAAACCCCTCCAGGGAAGGTGACATCCTTGAACCTGCAGCTATTCCATCTCCCTGTCATTCAAAGCTCAAGCTACAGATAAAATATTAATCACTCATTTTTAATAACGACTCGATTTAACCATATTTTCTCACGTCAACGCTGCGTGACTCTGAACGGCTGTGGGAAGCGTTCCAGAGGGACCCGGAGGTCCACGGGGCTGGCTGAGGCTCACCCTGCTTTTTGGGGGCACGAGAGTCCCCCCAACATTGTCTAAAGCAACACAAGGTAGTCGGTCTTTCTATATTCTTTAAATTACTTGAAAACATTTTTCTTTAAATTACTTGAAACCCCTCTTTCCTCTGCACTCGGTGCCAGGGATTTAGGAACCACACAGCCTTCAGGAGAAGGAGCTGAGAGGGACATTTGGAAAAAAGTTCAGAGGAAAAAGAAAATAAACAAGAGGACGCAAAATTTTAAGCGGCCAAAATCACCTACAAATTATTTCTTCGTGAAATTATTTAGCTTGTTTATCTGCTGAGTGGGGCGACTGGGATAAAGGGGCGGCCTCCGCTTGGTTTCTGGAGAAGGGGGTGATGAGAAGGGAGAGAGGAGCGACAAAAGCTGCCCAGAGCCCTCCAAGTTCAAGCACCAACCTAGGAGTTCGGCGAGTTATTCAGAACGGAGCTATCTCGCAAGGCTGGAAGCGCACGACCTCTGCGGGGGAAAACCATTCATAAAACAAGGCCAAGAGGAGCGATGCGGTGGGCAGGGAGCCAGGAGCTCAGGGGTATCGGGCGCCGGTTTACGTGCACGGCAGCACAACGGGGCTCCGGCCACCGGGTCTCGCAACCACCGGGGAAGACTCAGGCTGCCCCATCCAGCCTAGCAGAGCAGCCCAGAAACCAGCCCTCGAGCTTTCCATCTTCATTAAATCCATCTCCAGCAATTTGGGAATGTTGCCAGCAGGCAACGTAAGGTAGATATCAAAGATGTGGAAAGTCTTAGCGGGCAAGAAGCATAAGCAAAATGAAATCTTAGTCTAGCCGCAATAAAATCCATCAAGGTGTCATTAGTTTCCAAAAGAATATCCTAAAAAACCCAGGGGCAAGAAGGGAGATGTTGCAGAGCAAAGAGAAAAGATGAGAAACTAAAAAGCAGAAAAAGTTTGGGCTGAGCTGAGACAACAGCCCTGACCAGGGGAGAAACGGGAGCATCACAGAGACAGCGGAGCGGGAGCCAGGAGAAATGTGAGCACAGAGACACACCCCAGACTCGCAGCCCCATCTCTATGAGGATGGAGTGTGGGGGGCTCACCCTCAGCAGCTAGTAAAGCCCATTCCGGAGTGTCTCTGAATTCCCTCAAACTCCTCCGCAACTTGAGAGATCACAGAATCACAGAATCACCGGGTTGGAAGAGACCCATCGGATCACCGAGTCCGACCATTCCCATCAAACACTAACCCATGGATCGTGCAAGGCTGCACTAGAGAAAAACTAGAAGCACCAGCGCACAAGAATGAATCCTACAGCTGCGGAGGAAGCCCTGGCCTGCCCAGCCAGCCTGCAGGGATCGGATACACAACCAGACCTTCAAACCCCTTTCTTCTCAGGCAGAGCTTGAGAGGATTTTGTTAAAAGTGCAAGGAGAGGGGCTATGATCCCGACTCTGCAACCCACGCCGGGCAGCGGAGCTTGGCACCTCCGCAAGGTGCAGACCAAGCAACCAGTTTTGGGGCCAGAGAGCAAAACGGCACAAGGTTCAAACCATTTCACCTCCTGGGCTGACACCAAGTTCTCTGCAACCATCAACAGCTCCTAACGACACCCGGATTTTTGAGAAAGCGTCCGAGTCACCGCGAAATTATAATCATTCCACAGCGCGAGGCTCTGCGAAATCAACTGCCGAAGGCGGAGGAAGAATCCAGATACAAACCCAAGTAAAAAAATAACGGCTCCGAAAACGAGGAATTTCTTTCATGCTTATAAAAAAGGTTCTCATGCACAAAAAAAAAAGCTGATTTTTTACAAGAAGCAATAGTCGTGTTGTTGTAGCACACCCTGCTGCCGAGCTCGTCATCACGTAAGGTGTTTTGATTAATACTTACGCCGCAGTAAAGTGATGCCTCACTGGTATCTTCACAGTACTCCCATTACATAGAAAAGATACATTTAAGAACGTATTTAATATTATTCTAATCGCTGCTAAAATACACGAACTTATAAAATGATTTCTCTGGAATCCACACGTTTTCTCTCTCCCCCAACCCCCCCCCCCAACAAAATAAATAAGGAATCGGATCTCCGGCCAGTCAGAAATCTACGGAAAAGCAATTTCTTTTGCATTTCAAGGTTTTTCAGGCTTTTAAAGGAGGAACCATAGTGTTCGCGTTAGGTCGACGGGACTGATCTACACGGGGTCTGATCCTGGCTACGAGGGGATGCAGACATGCTTATTCCTGGTTACCACGTGGAGAAGGATCCAGCAGTCAAACAAATACATTTCTTATAAATATATATGCGAGTATATATATATACACATAGATATGAGAGAGATGATAGGACACGTGTTATATTTTAAAGCCCAGTACAGACCTAGGAGAGACTCTGCGCCTTCTCTTTCCCCATCACAACCCAACGGAGCCGAGTCCAGAAGTGGATTTTGGCCGACTCCAAACATTCCTCAAGCAATTAAAAGCGTGATATTTGTCCTGTACCACAAATTAATGCTCTGAGTGATTTAGGACACGCTCTCCTCCCTCACGGAACTAAAACCTCCGCCTATTTTCAAGTCATTTTGCATCTAAGTAGAATTTTTTTTTTTTTTTGGAAAGCGAGATAAAATAGCTAGTGCTTCATATAGAAAGTCAAAAATTAAACTCCTCCTGCCTCTGAGGATTATACACGGGGTCGCTCTTTGCTGCCTGAGGTTTCCCAGAAGTACTGACCAAGCTGTGCGCAGAAGAACTTAAGGATATTGGATGGAAGTTTTACTTTGAAATAAAAACTTGAAGAACTTCCCCCCGGACTTCCCATTCTCTCTTTCCACCGGTTCTCTCTACGGAAACGAACTCACCCTCCTCACCAAGCTAGAAACATCGGATTTTACTTTAACAACAGGGGGAAAAGCAAAGTCTCATCGCTAGCCAGACCCTACGAAGGGAGAGGCTGCTCAGCTCCAGCTCAGCCCACACCAAGCACCCGTTTCTATTCCCCAAGGAGCAAGACTACAAACGCCACCACGTCCTGCGCTACTCCTACCAGCACGGTTTCTGCTTTCAAGTTATCAGTTATCAGGATAACGAGAGCACAGTGCAACGCGAATTCTCTTCTGGAAGCTTGAGATACAGGAGCCCGTCCGGAGGACGTGAGCAGGTCTGGAGGGGCAGCCACCGGCGGCACCAGAGCTAACCTTCTGCTCCCTCGTTACCTTCGCAGGGTAAATTAAACCCCCCCAGCGATTCGCAGCGAGCAAAGCGGCAGCAGAAACGAGCGGGAGGCAGCCGGCCTGTCCGCACAAAGGAACCAGCGTCTGCTGGGAACGTCACACGGCTGAAAACTCCGAGAACGGCCGAGATTCATTTTCATCGTGTCCATACAACGCAGACACGGTCACCCTACGACTCCCCCCCCAGCAATTCCTTCTTGCCTCTTCTTCAACACGTAACTGAGTAACAGCATCTATTTTCTTTTTAGTTTCCAGTAGTTGTAAATAGAGGTAGCCGAGCTACGATTAAAAAAACCACGTTTATGCTCTGAAGAGGAGGAACCTTCCAAACGCTGAAGTCGCACCCCTTAGCTGCACAATCTCCGTTAATACTATAAAAATACGAGAGAGGGCAAAAAAAAAAAAAAGAAAATAGATGCGCGTAACTTTTGCATTTGGCACCTTTTTTTCGTCTAGATATTCATACTTCTCAAGTATTCTCTTTTTAATAAAGTTAATGCACACAGAGGACACGCCACGTCAAAGGTTTGCTACATATTTACAAGGCACCAACCCTTTCTCGCTTTTTTTTTGTTTTTTTACACGAATAAAGAATCGATAAGAAAGCACATCAGGACCTCCGTCACTGTCGTATAGACGTACTCCAGTTCAGCGCAACTCATGACCGCTTGGCCTGGGAAGATTTAAAATGATCCAGATCCTTCTTACAACATAGAAACTGTAAACATTTTATAGCTGCCTTTAGGATTGGTGTATTGTGCAAAAGTTATCATTATTACTGTGTCTAAGGATTTATGGCGGAAACCACATAAAAAAAACTCTGGAAGAAGGTGCTATTTTCTATCATACAACAAAACAAAACGAGGGGAGAGACGTCGTCGGCGCGACTCAAAAAAAAAAACGTCGTGTTCTTATCGAGAAGCCGGAAGCCTCTTTCATGCGACGAGCTCGTAGTGCGTGGGGGAAGAATTTCTGCGATTTAAGGCCTAATGAATAAGGCTTCTTCCGACCAATGGAGTGTGGCGACCCGAAGGGTTTGGGAACAAAACACAAAGTGACAGGATGGAAAAGCACCACTGTGAAAGGTGAGTGGAGTCCCCGCGCAACTTGCTTGGTAGATTTTTCTGGTAAAATCCCTGCAGTAAAAGGCCATAGAAGTTCGTTTAAAATAGTTCCCAAAGTTTCCCATCTGTCAATAATTCCACCCCATGAGATGGCTGACCCTGGCTTTTTCTGTCATTTTCCGCACCCTGCCTGACCTGGAAGTACCAAGGTTCAACGGATCCTCGGTGTGCACAAAATTGTCGTTATCGGAATCGTCGTTATACAGGACGGTTCTCCTGCCCTCGTTCCTTGTTTTGATCCGAGGGGGTCGGCTGAACCGCCCTCCAAACACGTTCTCACCAAACTGTCCTCCGAACAGATTTTCAAATTCGTCGTCCGCCATCCGGGCGCGTTTCGCTCTGGTGGCTCCTCGCGAGGCCCCTCGGCCTCCTCGGCCTCTTCTTCCTCCCCTGCCGCCGCGTCGTCCTCTGCCGCAGCCTCTTCCACCTCTACCGCCTCTCCCGCCTCTGCTCCATCTCCCCCACCTGCCCCACCTACCTCTCCTCCCTGTCCCTCTGCCCTGCCAACTCCGCTTCCCGCCGGCGATCTTCCTTTTGATTTTTCGTCGGGGTTTTTTGGATTGCACAACTTTGCTGTAGTCGTGGTCTCCATCGATGTAATCCTGATCGGTCCTAGACGTTGACTCAGAGTCTGAATCAGAGCCGCTCCTGCTTTCAGAACTTGAACTGGATCCCAACTCCCCGCTTTCAGATGAAGACAAACCGGATTTTTCCGTTAACTCCCTCTTCTTCTTTTCCTCTTCCTCCGCCTCCTCCAGATGCTCGTCTTCTGACGCACTCATCAGTTTCCTCTTGACTCCCACCCGAGGTTCTCTGCCATCGCCGTTTGTGAGCGGGCCCTCAGGAGAGTGATCTAAGCAAACAGAATAACCCGATCAGTTATCATCGTCACACCCGAGACAAACAGGACACGAAAAGCAGGACTCGCCTCATCTGCCTTTGAGGGACAATCCAGCTCTGAGCTCGTCACCACAGGTGACCTTCACCTGCTGTGAGACAAACCAACGCTCTAAGGGGAACATTTCTCAAAGCAAACACGGTTCATCGCATCAGGGAGCAGGGACTGCAAACTCCTGACTAAGAGCTCAGAGAAGAGCTGGTCGGTAAGAGGAGCCGAGAGTAACTGGGTTAGACACAAACATCTACCACTGAGTCAGGTGAGTCCTGGCAGATAAAAACTTCAAAACCCATTTCAAATCTAAAAACAGATATTAAAAATATTTGCTCGCTAGGATTGCTTAACCCCTTAACTTAAAAATATAATATTTTCACAGTTTGGGTTCCATAACAGTGCGTGTTCTCAAAATTACAAATCTGACGATGACAATGAAATAAGGTTTAACATGAGGTATGAAAAGCTCACCTGCAAAACACAATTTTACTACAGCACAGTAGCAAGGGCCTGACAAAGGCTTCAGGGCTTCAGCCACTGCTCATACGGTGCCTACCTCACTGGAAAGTTCGATTAACACGTCCCAGAGAGACGATGGCAAAGCTTTCGAACAGCGTTTCCACTTCTGATCACAACCACTTGGTCATGATTATGACAAAAGCATTTAATGATTTGTAACTCGTTTTCATCTTTGGTTTCAACCCAATAAAAGGATAAGGGTTTGCAGTGGGGACTCTCTTGGTTTGCTTTGTCATTCTGAAACTCCTGAAGGCTTTGTAATTCTCGAGAAGGTAACGAGTAACCAAGCTTTTCTTTTTCTTTTTTTTTTTTAATAGGATCTCTGTGAAGTGCACGTGGCACCATGTGCACACCACACTTCAGAGGAGAGACCACAGAACGGTGAAAAGTGAAGTAAATTCACTTCTTTAGTACGATTTGGGGATATAGCGTAATGTCAGATTGA
>WAAB01010908.1:6395-17654 GCA_013389865.1 Piaya cayana | reverse complement strand
CTCTTCTCCCAAGTGACAGGGGACAGGACAAGGGGGAATGGCCTCAAGCTCCACCAGGGGAGATTTAGGCTAGAGATTAGGAGGAAGTTTTTTACAGAAAGGGTCATTGGGCAGTGTCAGAGGCTGCCCAGAGAGGGGGTTGATTCACCTTCCCTGGAGGTGTTTAAGGGCCGGGTGGACGAGGTGCTGAGGGACATGGGTTAGTGTTTGATAGGAATGGTTGGACTCGATGATCCGATGGGTCTCTTCCAACCTGGTGATTCTATGATTCTGTGATTTAAAGATGCTACAGGAAAGGTGGATTTACGACTGAAGTCAGGTTGACAAATCCAGTATTTCTGTAGGACATTACTACATACATTTAAAACATTGGGATATCAGATTTTTACCTACAATTAAAGATGCACCTTAACGCAACAAAACGATGCTCTGCTCCAAATCAAGTTGTTAAATGTCAGTGTTTACCTGGTATGTGTATGTTCAGTGGCTGAACAAACATTCTCAGTTTGCATCGAGTCGCCAGCTGCAAGAGCCTCCACAGGCCTGGTCCCTCTGAGACAGCTCTGTGATGAAGTTGATCATTTTATTTTAAGAAAAGAAGTTTGCTTTCTGATGCAGCCTGCATAGGAGTCGGTTTTCCCGTGCAGTGGGCAAAATGGTTGCTTTGGCACTCTGAATAGGAGAAAAATCAAAGGAGACTTTTAAAGATGGGACATTTGAGTGGGTCGTGGGTTACATTTGGGTGTGCAGGAGCACAAGCCTGATGGCTGCAACAAATTCCACCAGTCCTGCTTGGGCGTGATGCGTGTGACTGAAAACACGCTTGGGTAGGGGGATCATTGGCTTATTGACCTAAATGTCATCTAACCTCTCTAAAGGAGGCACCAGACCTTTCAGAAAGGGCAGGTTGGCACATTTCCATCAAGATGAAGAAATCATGGTCAGGCTCAGTAAGATTTATGGTTGGACTCGATGATCCGATGGGTCTCTTCCAACCTGTTTGTTTTCTGATTCTATGATCCTATGATTCTATGATTCTACAATCCTATGATTCTATGATTCTATGAAAAAGAGTCACTTTTTACTTCATCAGATATTCCTGAAACAAAAAACCTTCAGAAGTCACGAAAACGATGGGTGCGAACACAAAAGCAGCCCTCTCATTATTATAATAAAGACACGGGGACACCGCGGCTACTTTCAGAGCTTGCATATTTATTGACCAAATCCTACTAAAATAGCTAAAATACACGGGGTACTTGTAGTGCGTTATTAAAGGTCACATCGTTACAAAAGCCTGCGCTTTCAGCAGTACACAACTGCGACTACGCGTAAATGCCACAACTGCTGAATATTACTTCTTGCTCTATGTACAGCACAATAGACATATTTAATCTATTGGGAAGTAAAATGTACAAGAAGAGGGGGTACAGAAGGGTGGGGAAAGGAAAGAAATCTAGGAAGTGCAGTGCATGCATCGGTATTTAACAGTCAGAAGCTGGAACAGTTCAGAACAAGGCCTGCCCTGTAAAGGAAGAGCTAAAAGACAGAGTTATATAAAAAATTAAGGTGGGCTTTCAGACTGTGTCTAACACAACAACACTCCATGAGTAGATGAAACTGTTCAGTTTTGCGTTTTGTGTTGGTTTGGATTGATAGTAGTCTGGGAGCAAGAACAAAAATGTAAAATCCACACGTTGACGGCACCGTGGAAACGTACTCTTCCCCTTTAGGACTTCTCCTCCCAGAAGTTCGCAGTGTTTTTTTCTTTACTATATCCCCTGTTTTATGGATTCGAAGAGGACATTAAAACCTGTCCCTTCTTTAAAAAAGAAGAAAAAAAAAAGAAAGACGAAAATCAAAAAGAGATTTTAAAAGATCGGTGGAAAATTATTGCTCATCGTTCTCTGTTAGGTGGATAGGAGTCAGAAAGGAGATTTTTACTTAAATTACAGTTTTGTGATTGCTCCCGCTGTAACTGCATGTTTGTGAGTGGACCCCGATGGGGAATCAGTTCCTCGCTTGCGCACTAGAAGTACTTACTCACCTACAGCACTGAATAAGAAAGCCACACTGAAGACACAAGTAAACAAGTCAGTCCAGTCTAAAGAACGACATTCAGAAAAACAAAGTACCAACACCTTCTCAGAACATGGAAATAAAAAATAACTCCATCAGAGCTACCTTGCCAAGGAGCATATTTAAAGTCCAAAATAGCACCATTCATCAGTGTCTCAAATCCCGTGGCAGCATCACAATCACTTACCACAAGGAAACCATGAGTTTCATACTACTTCTATACATCAAAAGAGTACATGGATAAAATATAGAGATATACAGACAATCAATGAAAATAAACTACTAGGCTCGTTACATCTAAATGAAAAAAAAAAAGAAAAAGAAAAAGAGGGGGGACTCTCAGCCTCTGCAAGAAGCAGTTCTGGTTGGTGGAAATGGAGAGAGCGTTTTACCGGTTGCGTGTGAGCAGTGGAGTTTGAGTCGTGGAAGACATTGCTGTGGTAGAACCAGGCCTGAGGGCCCACCTGTAATGTTTGTAAACATGGATTCACAGTGTGAAATTCTGAGAGCTTTCGCTTGAATCAGAATGTTAAAAACTATTTTTTTTTTTTATGGTACACGTTTGTCCACTGTTATTCCCTAAAGCAAGGCTCAGAGTCCCGTAGTTTCTTCTTACACTTGATGATTTACACAGAAACAATTCCCGATATGTGACACCATGACCTCATCGAACCCATACACCATATGTAATACGAATGGAGAAATCATGATTAAAAAGAGAAGAGGTAATCAATTCTGGTGAAATGGTGTCCATAGCCATCCCCCGGACCCAGGCACTCCCCATCCACTCCATTTTTCTTCTTGCGATTTACTTCTTTCGAGATGGGGAGACTTCCCTGCGGAGAGGCAAAAACCAGCGTTAGCTGTGGTCTGTGAGGTCCATTCAGTGGGATTCTCCTTTTCCCTATCCTAAGGTTTCCCTACTTCTAAGTTTGNATAGGCTTCCCAGGGAGGTGGTTGATTCACCTTCCCTGGAGGGGCTTAAGGGACAGGTGGACAAGGTGCTGAGGGACATGGGTTAGTGATTGATGGGAATGGTTGGACTCCATGATCCAGTGGGTCTCTTCCAACCTGGTTTTTCTATGATTCTGTGACCTACACAACAGCTGAATCAACTACAAAGACTAATGGATTATTTATTTTTATAAGGATTATTTAAGAGCCCTGCAAGCCTTGCGGCATCGGAGGAAGATGCTTCAGTTTGCGGGGGGGGGGAAGAGTGTGTCCCAGTAGCCAAAATGCAAGAGTTGAGTCAACAACTGCCTTCCACTTCTTAAATGGGGAACTCAGACATTTGTTGCAGTGGGGGAGATACCAACCATCCCATCAATGTTAGAGGAGAAGAAGCTGCCAAGCGACAAACCTTTCTGCAGCTCAGCACCAGCTGAATAACTCTACACTGTTCATCAAATATATTTTTCTCACTCATGCCAAAAATCAAGCTAATTCCTTGCCCTACTCAGTAGCTGGGACAGCTAAGGTCTAAAACTTCACCTGCAGGTACTGTGCGCGCAGTAATTCTGGTATATAAATACAGCTGAAAATGAGTAATTACCGATTTTTCACAGGTGAAGGATAGAAAAGGCACAAACAGTGTCTCATTATCATGAATATAAATCTCAACGTCACAAATTGTCAGACAGCACTGAGCTCCTTCAGAACCGTAACTCAATACCAACTTGGGTAAGCAAAAACCTAACGGTAACGGTGTGATCTACCAATAAATTAATTAATTTGCTTGCTTTTCTTAACCCAGAAGCTCCATTTTACGGTTCCACTTGGCCTTCAATATAAAAGTACGTCTTAAAGATCATCTTGTTATTAAAGAGAACTTTTCACAGCTTATACCTCTCGTCTTAAACACCTTTCAGCTTAAGCGCTTAGTATTCACTAATAAGTAACTTCCCTGTTTTCACCGAAAGAGCTCTCTAAAGACACTCTAGAGGTAGTTATGCCGTATCAGCCAGATGCTCCATGTGAGTTTTCATTAACCATGCTTAACCGTTCGCTGTCTGAAGTCTTTGTTCACTCAGCAAGGCAAATAAATACATTTTCCAGCTCAGGACTCAGAAGGAAACTTAAAGACTAACCTATAGGCTTAAAGTAATTTGCTGATACTACGCCACCATGGGATATTAAACAATAATAATTTGTTTAGCTAATACTATTTTGTAAGTTATGGAAAAAAACTCTGTGGGTTTTGTATTTAAAAGATCAAAATTGTAAACGTGTTTTATTGCTTTCATTGCTTAGGACACCTTTTATCATATAAGAAGATGGCTTACAGCTCGTTTAAGACACCGAAGTTACCTTCTCCGAGCTCAGTTCTCCTGAGGTGAGAGCTGCGAATTTCTGAATTAGGAATTAAATACACGGCAGTCTCGCAACCAGCAATAAAGCACAATTTTCTGTAATTTTCCTTTCCTGGCTCTTCAAAGCAGTAATTCTCACTGCAATGTCCACATTTGACACTTTTGATTGTGCTGGGAATGAAGCCGCTCCACGGCTCTCCCACTTTATCGCAGTTTAGAGAATAAATTCTGGGTTTGGATGGATTGACACCCCCCCCCACCCCATTCCCCCCTGGGTTTCTGCACCAGCCAGGAGCAGTTTTCAGAACACAGAGTAAAACTCTTTCCTAGGGGCAAACATTGCCCTCTCCTTTCAGGGCATCGGAAACGGAGAAACCGAGCAGACTTCAACGGGTTCGTATGTAGAAGGGCTCAGCGAGGCGGGGGGGAAGTGGGAGTAGAGACACACCTTGCCTTTTGCTAGAGCCAAACTGGAGATTTTGCAAGAGACAATATCAGAATGAAAAATTTAAAAAAAGTTTGAATATTTGTGACTGCACAAACATGTTTCCTCACAGGAAAATTCCTCCCTCGTGATAATATTTTCGCTTTTTTTTGTTGACTGAATCCGCTCCCTGTGTATCATTACAGGATATGAGGAGAAAACTAGAAACTTACACATGCAAACAGGCACACCACACAGACCAAAGGTCTGGGCAAACTTCCAAGAGCATTGTGCCGGGCAGTTCCTTTTCAGCTGTGAAAACAATCTCAGTCCTGAAATTCAGCCATGCAATCACAAGATAAAAAGCCTCACATGACCCCTTCTGGGTCTGGAAGTAAATTGTCTTTAAGAAACGTATCCTCTCATGTTTGTTGGTTGCATGAAAACAAAAGCAAAGCACATTTATCTGAATTAAAATTTTCAAAAAGCCTGTTAATTTTTATTTTTCTTTCAAGATGTTCAGCACCAAGATCATAAAACTGTTGAGCTCAATAAATGAGAACTTTCTTCAGTTTTCTTCAGCATTTTACACTGATTAATTTTATAAGACACCCAGTTTCTGCAGAGGCTAATGCTCTGCTGGAAGGTAAGTTGTGTGCAGCTAATATCCGAGTTGCTTTTGAAGATCACTTTTGAAACAAAACTTGTAGCTAGTTATAAAAAGCTGGTCCTTGTAAACCTGTGCCAAATGCCTTCTGGAGAATTACATAAAGGCTAGAAAAAAATATTATCATGTATCATATTTAAGAAGCAGAAAACCAATCACTTCAAAAGAAAATCATACAACATTTTTGACTAGTTGAGAAACAATTACGCCTTTCGATAAATTTAAACTACACACAGTATAAAAACATATATTTATAAATCTAATATAGTGCAGGGTTGTTACAAACTGGGCTGCGCATAGTTCACAGCCTCATTCCTGCGTTCAAGGAGCAGCTTTGTTTAATGAGGAGCGACAGCTTACTAAAAGCTTATAATATAAAACGTTAAATGGAAATAATCTATTTAACACGCAGCTGAATCACAAAATTAATTAATTCATTTATTATAAGTATGACCTACCTAGCACACTTATGACCTGGCATTGCTGTTGGTCTCTCAGATTGACTTTTGATCTATTTCTAACGTAAATAATGGCTTTGCAGCCATATATGTTAATTTAAAGACTGGCACGCTGGCACGTTATTCTGTGAATAGCCCAGCTCTAAATTTTAAGAACTTGCTTTGCAAAGAAAACTGTGGAAAACATGGTATTATCCACATAGAACAGCAGAGTTTTTTAACAGGGAGCTGGAGCCTAGGTAATAATTGAAGCCTAATCAAAAAAAATTATCCATTTTGTGTCTTGATTACTTACCTATCTTTTTTCTTTTTTTGCTAGATTTTGAGTCAGTAATGAAAGAGAATATGAAAATAAAGCATCTACATTCTGTAGTTCTGAGTAATTTTTTTTAAACTCAAATTTCATATCCAGTTTCACATTTATGAAACCAACAACAGTGACGGAACAAAATCTTATGGATCTTGTCTGACAAGCCGCTTCTGCATTTATGCTGGGGTACTTCTTGCCAAACTCAGATGGAAAAGTGCCTCGTTTTGTGTGCTTGTTACTCAGGGCAGGTAGAGCAGAAGCGGAGAAGTTAACCATGGAAAAAGAGCATTGCCCCCCCGCCATGTGTTATCTTTGACTTTCTTATCTGCAGTGCTAAGAGAGAATTGCCAAAACGGAACATTCAAAACCCAGACGTCGAGCTTGTAAAATCACAAGACAGGCTTAAGAAATAAGACCTCTTGAAAAATTAGTATCTTTTTTCTTCCTGATGCGTCGCCAGCACGAGTCTAAGCTGTCTGCAAGCCTGAAGGCTAAAAAACATTTTAATATGAAAGCTAAAATCCTCGGTTAACTGCCTGGCTCGAGGAGCCAAGGCCCTTAAGAAAAACAGAATACCATGAGACTCGTGATGAAATCATGAGAGCTGGCTGCTCTCTTGAAGTCGTCGTGAAACAAAATCCATTGAACTTTCAGTGTTCGGGGTGGTTTGTTGTTTCCCCCATCTCCCCCACTCCTCCCACCCCTGAAAACTATCATCTCAGCAAACTATTTGTTAGACGAAAGAAATTTACACGAATAACTTTACCTTTGGAAATCCCCCATCCCCTCGGCTGGTTGGAAAGGCTTTCTGGCTTACCCCAATCGTTAAACTTGGTTGATAAACCTGCAGCGACATAAATACACACAATTTCTTACTGACAAAGAGAGAGATTCACTTAAGAGCAATCAAATGTTGTTCATGTGACAGGCTGCGCCGCTAAAACTGAGACGCTAAGTCAGTTGAGTTTGGACCAGAGACCTAATTTTACACTAAGTAAAATTTTTTTTGGAGCGCTCATGACAACAAGACGTGCCCCTAGGGTATTCCAACTATATTTTTTATGCAATCTGCATTCAACAGGCTTTTAAAAAACAGTCTAAGATGATTTTTTGTTTGTTTGTTTTGAAATCTCTTCAATAAATTATAATAAACTTACTGAGTATATTGTGAGACCACATGTCCATTATCTTCTGCCAGAAGTTACTGCTGAAAGGTTGTTTAATGAAGATTATTACCTGTGCTAATGACTGAGGGAGGCAAGGGCAACACACTTAGAATCACAGAATCACCAGGTTGGAAGAGACCCACCGGATCATTGAGTCCAACCATTCCCATCAAACACTAACCCATGTCCCTCAGGACCTCGTCTACTTGTGCCTTAAACCCCTCCAGGGAAGGCGAAATCTTCTGATCTTCTGATAATCCCTTCACAATGAATCGTGAACTAGGACTTGTTACTTTCTAAGATCATTGGCAGAGCTATAATTCTATGTCAGGACCCTGTTTTTTATACATTACAGGAATTCCAACGCTTTATAAAAGACACGTGATAAAATAGCTGATAGCAGGATTTAATGGATAAGGTACTGGGCTGTGACTACAAAATTAAAATTTTACTATGGAAAATGTGAACAAATTCCAGGTCAATACACCCTAGCGATGGTGAATTTGAGCTGGCAACCTCCTGTGCCTCAGTTTCTCAACTTCACGAGGAAGATCAGGACGTTTCTTCATCTCACTCCCATCACACACTGAAATGGTTTAGGTACCAGCTGCATCCAGTGCTGAAGATCTTAAATTTATTTAAAGATCTTCTGCTGGGACTGGCTCCTGGGTCTTCAGGGTTTTGTGAATCAAATCCTTTCTCCACGATGCCTGAATATAGAATCATAGAACCATAGAATCACAGAATCACAGAACCATAGAATCACAGAATCACAGAGTCACCAGGCTGGAAGAGACCTACTGGATCATCGAGTCCAACCATTCACATCAAAATATAGAACTGCCATTGTTTTGAGCTGAATATTACAAATCCCACCATTCAAACTCTTTGCAGTTTGGGAATCAAAACTTGCCTTATCACTTAAATTCCTGGTGGAGCAGCTTTTCTCACCTGCTTACTACTGTATTTATAGTGAGACATGAGGGATGTTTTCATTTCTGTGGAGATGTGTTGACTATTAGTTGTTACAGCTGGACTTGGTGTCGCTTGGAGGGATTATCAGATTACTTGAATTATCCTTCCAAGGGAAAGTCCTGAACTTTGCTATAAATTAGGAAACAAAGACGGGAAATTAAAGACACAGAGGCTAAGGCTGTGCCTGCTCTGATACGCTCTCCCATGATCTTCCACAGTACAAACCACGGTGCTGTCACCTGATTAAAGCATTAGATTTTATTTTGTATTTTAGACTTCTGTGTGATCTCAGACAGGCCAATGAATATTTTCAAGGAAAGGGTCATTAGGCATTGGAACAGGCTGCCCAGGGGGGTGGTTGATTCGCCTTCCCTGGAGGGGTTTAAGGCACGAGTAGACGAGGTCCTTAGGGACACGGTTTAGTGTTTGATAGGAATGGTTGGACTCGATGATCTGATGGGTCTCTTCCAACCTTGTGATTCTATGATTCTATGATTCTATTCTATATCTCTGGGCATGGCTGACTTAGAATAACTAGTACACAGGATCGGCCACGCTGTGAATTCACCAGTTAACGTTCACACTGAATATTTGAGGCACCTGAATGAAAGACACCGAGTAAGCCCTGAACTCCCCTGTTGCTATTTATAATCGCTGATTACTCATCCTGCAACTACGCCTTGATTTTATTGTCTAGTCTTATTCATAGAATAGAATCATAGAATCATAGGTTGGAAGAGACCCACCGGATCATCGAGTCCAACTGTTCCCACCAAACACAATCAGCTACTTAAAATAACAACATGAAGTTGCTTACTACGAACCTGATTTTTAGGTAGAACTGTCAAGTTTCTTTGGATAAACTCNGAATATTACAAATCCCACCATTCAAACTCTTTGCAGTTTGGGAATCAAAACTTGCCTTATCACTTAAATTCCTGGTGGAGCAGCTTTTCTCACCTGCTTACTACTGTATTTATAGTGAGACATGAGGGATGTTTTCATTTCTGTGGAGATGTGTTGACTATTAGTTGTTACAGCTGGACTTGGTGTCGCTTGGAGGGATTATCAGATTACTTGAATTATCCTTCCAAGGGAAAGTCCTGAACTTTGCTATAAATTAGGAAACAAAGACGGGAAATTAAAGACACAGAGGCTAAGGCTGTGCCTGCTCTGATACGCTCTCCCATGATCTTCCACAGTACAAACCACGGTGCTGTCACCTGATTAAAGCATTAGATTTTATTTTGTATTTTAGACTTCTGTGTGATCTCAGACAGGCCAATGAATATTTTCAAGGAAAGGGTCATTAGGCATTGGAACAGGCTGCCCAGGGGGGTGGTTGATTCGCCTTCCCTGGAGGGGTTTAAGGCACGAGTAGACGAGGTCCTTAGGGACACGGTTTAGTGTTTGATAGGAATGGTTGGACTCGATGATCTGATGGGTCTCTTCCAACCTTGTGATTCTATGATTCTATGATTCTATTCTATATCTCTGGGCATGGCTGACTTAGAATAACTAGTACACAGGATCGGCCACGCTGTGAATTCACCAGTTAACGTTCACACTGAATATTTGAGGCACCTGAATGAAAGACACCGAGTAAGCCCTGAACTCCCCTGTTGCTATTTATAATCGCTGATTACTCATCCTGCAACTACGCCTTGATTTTATTGTCTAGTCTTATTCATAGAATAGAATCATAGAATCATAGGTTGGAAGAGACCCACCGGATCATCGAGTCCAACTGTTCCCACCAAACACAATCAGCTACTTAAAATAACAACATGAAGTTGCTTCCTACGAACCTGATTTTTAGGTAGAACTGTCAAGTTTCTTTGGATAAACTCCTTGATTTAAATGTGCAGTCCGATACTCAGCTGTGTCCCTAGATTTGGGACCTGCAGCTGTAAGCAGAGCTTGGACAACACCAAACTGGGAGTTCATACACTTTCTAAGTGCTCCTGAGGTGCCAAAATGCAGGGAAACATGGCAAAATGAGAGGGAGATTAAAATCGCAACCCCCCTCGATTCTTTGTATGAAAACTCATGGTGAGAAACAACAGCGCTTCAGCCCCACCGCAGGAAAGGTGTTCTTAACCCCAAAACTGAATATATTCCTATATTCAAAACTGAATATACTTCTATAGCAAGAAGGAATAAGCATCAGAAAACAATATTACTCACTATGACCAATACGAGCTTCTCTGTTTTCCATGGAGTTCGAGCTGTATTCAGCTTAGCCTATAAGCCTTGTCATCCCTATTAATAATTAAGTAAGAATAAAACAAACACCTACAGTTGAATGACAAAGGATTCTCTATTTAAACCCATGAGAACTTAATGGGACTGCAGTTTGAGGGTGGAGTTTGTGAATGATACGGGAGGGAGAGGGTGTAAGTTGTAAAATAAACTCACAACTATGCTCCTGGGTTAAAAAAAACAAAATAAAATCCCACTATCACACACACAAAAAGTCCTACACAGCAGCCCAGCTACCTCTCACACTTATTTTCTGTGGAGAAAAGAAAAAAAATAAATCAGTATTGTAACATTTTCTTAATTAGTCTTCAAAAACAAGTACGGTGGACAATATTGGAAGGTAATAATCACATGGAGCTAATTCACATGTATTTGATAGGAATCAAATTTGATAGGAACGGTTGGACTTGATGATCCGGTGGGTCTCTTCCAGCTGGGTGATTCTATGATTCTATGATTCTATGATTCTATGTAGTAGCTATTCTACTAAAATGGTACCAAAATTCCGAATGGGTATCCAAAATACTCTGAGCATCTGCCTTGTGAGCAAAGCTGAAAAGCCAGGGAATGACGGTTTGGATCCTGGCTGAGTGAAGGAAGATTCTG
>WAAB01010905.1:0-11028 GCA_013389865.1 Piaya cayana | reverse complement strand
ATTCTGTGAGTCTGAGTCCTGGGGTGGCGAAGTCCAGCAGAGCCCTGTCCCACTCAGCTGGGACGCAGGGGCCAAGCACCCTGAGTCCCTCCATGGTTTGAGTCCCAGCATTGAACCCTTTCCTTTCAACCTGTGTAAAGTGTCAACCTATCATGGTAAGAATGAGCATCTCTGGGGTCTGTTTCTGCTGAAAACTCTGTCTTCCCCCATCGCGAGTGGGAACTGAGCCACAGGGATGAGCTGAGTGAAGGGTGATGCCCTGTCCCGTGCCAAGGGTTTAACCCAGAAAACCTCCAAAGGGGCAACCAGCGCAGAGACGCTGATGTCCCATTTCTGATGTCCCAGCCTCAAAGTGTCGCGTGGGGCTCCTCTGCTTGGGTACAACCATCCAACCTGGCGTGAAAACCCCATCTCCACTCCCCTTGGTTTATTTCTCATCCCCATGAACCCTCAGCCCGAGCCTGTGCGGAGCAGCACGTGGCTCTTCCCAAGCGCGGGAGGCGCCTGCATGCACCTATCTTGGTTTGGAAGGGGTCCCCCCGTGGCTCGCGCTCTCGTCCCGCGCCCCCCCCCGTGCCCACCCGCAACGGTCTGATGCTTCCTTCTCGTCTGCAGGCTGGCTCAGGTGCTCCGATCACCTGCTGCTTGCGGGAACAGGAAAGCAGCAACTGAAGATCGAGGGGGACTTTTGGTTTGCTCAGATGGCGAGAGACAATTTTGGGTCCCCAAAAGCCAAGGAGGCCAAGCTGTCAGGCTTTAACGGTAGCTTGTCTCCCTCCTGCAGCATGTTTATGGGCAAACAAGCTGCAGAGCCGACCAGGCAAACGGCGGCAGCAGGTGAGGCCAAATAACGATAATTAATAATTAATGGCGGACGTGGCGGTGTTGATTCGCGTTGTGTCGAGGCAACGTTGTCTGACGGATGAAGCGCGGTTACGGGGCCAAGCGAGCGGCTCAGTCGCCCCCCCGCTCTGGTCCTCCCTCCGCATTCCGTGTGCCGAGGGGTGCAAGCTCCCTGCGCCCGGGTCACCCTGTCCCACGCCTGCATGAGCCCAAACGTGCCGGGGCTGAGCCCCAAGGTGGAAAAGCGAAGCAGAAATCCACCTTCTGTACCGGGTGCCCGGTGCCCGCACGGTTTGCGGGTGGCACGGAGCTGCTCGGGGCGTCCCCCTGTGCAGCGATAGCACCTGGGTGATGAATTTCAAGGATTTGTTTCCGATAGCGGGATCATTCCTAAAAAAACGTCAATCTGTGTGTGAGAATTGCCTCCGTGGTGTCTCCATGTCATCTCCCCGCTGCGCGTCAGCGTCCATCGGTGCCTCCCTACCCGCTGCCGTCTGCTTGGGCTGGTTTGCTTGGATCCGACCCCTCTCCAGCCCGGTGTTTAACTCACTCCGGTGCCGGCTGGGTTCTTCTCCTCCTCCTCCCGCGATGCTCATGGACGCGCGTGGGGAGGCACAAATTCCCCCTTCTCCCCTGCATGGCTGTCCCGTCCCTCGTGTCTGCGCAGGTCCCAGCCACGCATGCGGCTTGAGTGCACGGCACCGCATGCAAAAATTGGTTTAATAGAGAAATTACGCAGAGCTCTTCATGGACAGAGTGCTCGATCCTACAAGCAGCACCAGTTCACTGATGGGGAGGAGGGTTTGGGGTGGTCCTGGCTGCAGCAACACCCTCTGCGCACCCGGACCTGGCGCAACGCAGCCTCGTCATCGATGCATGGGTGATCACAGAATCACAGAATCACCGGGTTGGAAGAGACCCATCGGATCATCGAGTCCAACCATTCCCACCAAACACTAAACCATGTCCCTCAGGACCTCGTCTACTCGTAACTCGTCTACATCGTAGAGCATGCGCTGGCTTTTTTTATTTAAAGGGACTCCCTTAGAGACAAATCTAACCTGTTCAGGGGTCGTGAAAGGAGGCTTTGGTGCTGCTGCTCTCTGGAAATCGCTCTGCTTTCCTCTGTCTCGTGGTGATGAGCCCGTGCTCATTCTTCCCTGGATGTGGTAAACGCCAACGCAACCAGGTTGGCTGCAGCGGGCATCGTGCCCTCCACTCCCCCACCTCGACTCTACATGAGTCTCATGCTGAAAGGAAACTTCACGCACCTCATTCATCTTTTAGTCTGAAAACATTAGCCTTTTTCTTTTTTTTTAATGTAACATGTGCTCCTGTTTTTTTTTTTAATGTAACGTGCTCCTTTTTTTTTTTTTTAATTGCCAGCCTAACGAGTTGTCGAGCTGCAGTTTACAATCCGCTGATTGTAACCCCCCTCCAGTAGGTTCATTCCGTGCTCCCCTTCCCAACTCATCCGCAGGTTTTCTGTTTCATTTTTGGGACACGCGCTTTTCCTTTATTAAATCTTTCATCTCACCCTGGCATTCGTATCCTGGCATCCAGGAACCATCTGACCGTGCCCAGGAACCACAGAGGATGCCAGGGCTGAAATGATCCGGAGCGATGGCGTTTGCAGCCCTCTCTGGATTCTTTCAAAACCTGCTTTTTTTTTTTTTTTTTTTTTCTTTCCCCCAGCATTAAATCGGTTATTAATTTCAGAACATAAAAGCCAAAGAGATTTGGCACAGCTTCCAGCTAGGGTTTCAACCTATAAACCTTTATTGCGTCTAAAAATGTTTCTTACTGGAATGACGTAGGGGAAAAAATCGTGCCCCGCTGCACGCCGGGTGTGACGATGCCCTGGGCTCGATGCGAGGCCGCAGCCCCCGTTGCTTGTCAAAACCCTTGTGTTAACGGACTTTTGATCATTAAATCAAAAGAAGCCGGTGCTGGGTTAACTCGGTTTGAGCCGCTCCAGCTTCCTTTGAGCTCGGGGTGATGGAAATCTAGGGCTGCAGCTTCTTGTGGGGCTGGGTTGGAAGGGACCTTAAAGCCCATCCAGTTCCAACCTCCTAGGATGGGCAGGGACACCTCCCACTGGATCAGGGGCTCCAAGCCCCATCCAACCTGGCCTTGAGCCCCTCCAGGGATGGGGCAGTCACAACTTCCCTGGACAACTTGGNCCATTGCCCCTTGTCCCATCACTCCAAGTCTTTGTGAACAGCCCCTCCCCAGCTTTCTTGTAGCCCCTTCAGGTACTGGAAGGTCCCTCTAAGGTCTCCTTAGAGCCTTCTCCAGGATGAACAATCCCGAAGCTGCAATCGAAGGAAGGTTTTTCCAATGGTTCCTGTGGGCTCACACAGCTCTCGGCCACCCCAGCATCTCCTGGGTTTCCCGCAGGGTCCCAAGGCTGCGTCCCACCCCGAACCCAGTTGAGGAGCAGCAGCCTGGGTGACGAAGCCAGCGCTTCACCCACCTCCCCGAGCGCCCAGGGAGGCAAAGCCGGTCACAGGTCTGGGCAGGGAGGCTGCGGACAGTCCTGAACCTGCCAGAAGACCAGCCCAAACCCTTGGGTTTGATTACAGGAGAGCTGGGAGGCGTGGGAAAGCAGGAGAGAGCACAGGCCAGGCTTTTTCCACTTTTTTCCCCTTCCTTTAGTTTAGTTTCATCATTCACCTCTCTTAGAATCATAGAATCATCAGGTTGGAAAAGACCCATCGCATCATCGAGTCCAACCATTCCCATCAATCACTAACCCATGTCCCTCAGCACCTCGTCCACCCGTCCCTTAAACCCCTCCAGAGAAGGTGACTCAACCCCCTCCCTGGGCAGCATGTTCAGTGCTTCTTTTATTGAGGAAAATATGAAGCTCCCTGAGACACCCCAGCCAGCCCCGGTGATGCTGCGGGTGGCAACACAGGGACGCTGGAGGCTCCAAAGCTTCCAGGAGAGTCACCGAGCGGCTTTCCCAGCCCCGGAGTCTCTCAGCCACGTTCTCCTCTTCTCTCTCCTCTCCTCGTCTCCCAGTGCCCATCCCCACCAAGGCCAACGGCACCACCATCCCCACCCTGTCCATGGGCAAAGACGGCCTGATCGGAGGGGTGACGAATCCCAACGAGGTCTTCTGCTCCGTGCCGGGACGCCTCTCCCTCCTCAGCTCCACCTCCAAGTACAAGGTGACCGTCGGCGAGGTGCAGAGGAGGCTCTCGCCCCCCGAGTGTCTCAACGCTTCTCTCCTCGGAGGAGTCCTCCGCAGGTAAGAGGCGGGGGGTTGGAGCTGAATCAAGCTTTGTGCTCCACACCAGCCCTTACCACTCATTCAGAGATGAGAAACCAGCGCGTGATGTATCGGGGAACAACGTTTTTATTGTTTTCCTTCTTTCCCTTCAAACCTCAGAGCTTCGACTGGGATTAATTACGGTCATTTTAACATTTGTCGCATCGTAATTTTTTTTTTCCTTTTTTTTTTTTTCCCAGAGCAAAATCAAAAAACGGGGGGCGGTGTTTAAGGGAAAGGTTAGAGAAAATCGGACTGAACCTGCCCGCGGGAAGGCGCAAGGCCGCCAACGTCACCCTGCTGACGTCCCTGGTGGAAGGTAAGAGCCGCGCTCCGCTCCCACGGAGGCTGGGAGTGCCGAAACTTCCATACCCTTCATTTGCAGCTCTCCACTAACGAGAGCACTCAGAGCGAAGCCGGCAGCGGTCACCGCCGGCCGAGGCTGGAAAAAAACCTCCGTGCTGATCCGAGCACGCCCGCCTGCGGAAACTCGGACATTTCTGTCGGACCAGTCAGAGCCCTTTAGGAAGAGGCATCCAAGGAGAGGGGCTGAACGATCCCTGTCGGCTACATCCAAGTGTCTTGTTTTTCCCTCAAAACTAGTTCTAATAATGCTTCGATTCAGAAAAAAAACAAGTACCAAAATGCTTAGAATCATAGAATCATAAAATCACCAGGTTGGAAAAGCTGGAGTGGTGGCTGCTCCATTCCTAGAGGGGTTCAAGGGCAGGTTGGATGGGGCTTGGAGCCCCTGATCCAGCGGGAGGTGTCTCTGCTCACAAGGATGGAACCAGATGGGCTTTGAGGTCTCTTCCAACCCAAACCCTTCCACGATTCTATGAAAACGTGTGACCTGCCCTGATGTGTGAGGTGCCCCTGCTCAAAGCCGCTCGTTTGCCTCCTTCCCTCCTACTTTTTTTTCGGAGCTATGGAGATGACGATGTCGCCGCTGCGTCCCGGGAGAAAGGGCCACGGGATGCAAACAAACGCGACGACGGCTCTGCCCTCCCTTCCAGCTTTGGAATCCATTGTGTTGGCGCCCGGCGCGCTGGAGGCAGCTGCCTTGTGGGTTCTGAATAGAAAGTCATCCCCATTGTCGCCGGCAAATTAAATGACCCGCTTCATTAGGCGGAGGTTGTTACTCAGGGGCAGTTGGTCCGCGCTGAATGAAGGGCTGAATTTCCATGAAAAGAAAAGAAAGCGAAGAACGAGAGAAAGGAAGGAAGGAAGGAGGGAAGGTACAGTTTGATTTTAGGCGGCTGCTGATGTTTGGGTTACTGCTTACCGGCTCGTAGTAAATAAAAGAGCGGAGCCGGGCGTGCTCGGGGGATACGCAACCCCCCTGCACAGTTACAGCACAGGGGAGGGTGTTTCACCCAGGGGAAGGGGCTGTTGCGTGGTCATCGCTCAGCCAAAGCTGCCCTGTGCCTCATGCCCCAGGCACCCTCTTGCTTATATTTATTTTCTCCCCTCTGTCCGGTATCTACTCATTTAAACCCAGTACCGGGTGGTTTGTTTTTTTTTTTTTTTGAGTGCTAACGATTGACGACTTCTTGCACTGACCCACAGCTTTTCACGGGGATGGGGGAGAACAGGAACGCAGGAGGCGCAGCGAGGGCTGCAGGTAGAAGTGCAGCTCCCTGTCCGCTCTAAACCAGCATCCAAGTCGCCTTTAAGACTTTCAGCTGTGTGAGACTCACATTCATAGAATCATAGAATCATAGAATCATGGAACGACCAGGTTGGAGGAGACCCACCGGATCATGGAGTCCAACCGTTCCCATCAATCACTAACCCATGTCCCTCAGCGCCTCGTCCACCTGCACCTCAAACCCCTCCAGGGAAGGTGACTCAACCCCCTCCCTGGTCAGCCTGTTCCAGTGCCCAATCATCCTTTCCATGAAAAATTTTCATGGTAAAAAAAATCCTGCCTCAAGCCTCGGCTCTCACCATGAGGTCACTCAGCTCTTTTTACTGTCACTGGGACTGTTTTTTTCTGATTATTTTCTGACATACAGATAACTGCAGCTCTAATTCCCTGGGTTCACCTTGTTTGATCTTAGGGGCAGGAGATGAAGTGTTATCTTCCTATGGGAAGCACGGACGCTTTCCCTGCTAATGTGGCTTCACGGCCCGAGCTCCGCGAGCCGGGGAGGCTGCGATGGGATCTGGGTTAATGCTCTCAGGATGGATGGTCTAATACGTCCGAGCAGCGGGAGGGCGCGTCCAATTAGCTCTGCCTGCCCGCCCGACCGGGATTTCGGGTGCCGGCCGTGATCAATCGCCATCAGTTCCGATTATTTCCATGGGGATGCCTGGAGATGGATCAATCCCATCCATGGGTGGGCATTTCCACGGCTTGATGGATACGCCGCCTGCACGTCCAGCCCGAGGGCCCCCATGCTCGCTGTGGGAGGACGTAAACCCCTTCCTTCTGTCTATTTCTCACATCCAGAAGTCACAGAATCCTAGATTCCCTAGGCTGGCGAAGACTTTTGAGCTCATCGAGTCCAACCAGACCTGTCTGCTACTAAATTATATCCCTAAGTCGTGGGGTAGGGTAGATTCTTCACCCTCCCACCCCTGCTTAAACCTCGGCTCAGTTTGGAAAGGCTGAGGAAGAAGTTTTGGATGAAGCGGGGAGTGAAAGATTTATCGATAGAAACATCTCTGCAACCCCGAGAGCTCTTGGGTGGCAGCTGGGGAAGGAGAAGGCTCCAGCCCTGGCAGGAACAAACCACATCAGTGAGATGAATCACAGAATCATAGAATCACAGAATCATAGAATCATAGAATCACCAGGTTGGAAGAGACCCACCAGATCATTGAATCCAACCATTCCTATCAAACACTGGTCCATGTCGAGGTTGCTGAAGAAAAGGTTCCCCTTTCCCGCGGGTCTTGACACACCTGGTTGGTTTGTTCTGCTCGTAGGTGAAGCCGTTCACCTGGCTCGGGATTTCGGGTACGTGTGCGAAACGGAGTTCCCAGCCAAGGCGGCGGCGGAGTACCTGTGCCGACAGCACTCGGACCCCACCGAGCTCCACACCAGGAAAAACATGCTGCTGGNATACTAAACAAACCATACCAAAAAAAAAAAACAAAACTTTTAAACTCCAAAAACACTTAACAAACAAAAAAAAAAAATTTAAATTAAATTTTAAAAATTTTAAAATCTTATCTTTTAAGAAATAAAATCCTCCGGTCGCGTGGCTGCTCCGTGCAGCCCCGAATAAAGAAGCTGGAGAGTGACAGGAGCTGGNTCCCTGGGCAGCCTCTGACACTGCCCAATCACCCTTTCCGTGAAAATTTTTTCCTGATATCCAGTCTGACCCTCCCCTGGTGGAGCTTGAGGCCATTCCCTCTCGTCCTGTCCCCTGTCCCTTGGGAGAAGAGCCCAGCTCCCTCCTCTCCACAACCTCCTCTCAGGTAGCTGCAGAGAGCAATGAGGTCTCCCCTCAGCCTCCTGCTCATACAGGGAGCAGGAAAAGACCCTAAACCCTTACCCGGCACCTTCCCAACAGCGTTTATGGTGACACAAACTTCTCTCTCCCTCTTTCAGGCAAATTTGTAAGGAGTTTGCAGACTTGATAGCCCAGGACCGCTCGCCGCTGGGGAACAGCCGCCCGTCCCTCATCCTCGAGCCCGGCGTCCAGAGCTGTTTGACTCATTTCAGCTTGATAACCCACGGCTTTGGGGGCCCGGCCATCTGCGCGGCGCTCACGGCCTTCCAGAACTACCTGGTGGAGTCCCTCAAGGGGCTGGATAAAATGTTCATGAACAGCACGGGGAACGGGCACACGGCCGCAGACTCCAAAGCCTCAGAGAAAGAAGCGAAGCATCGGAAATAACGCCCCGTCTGCTCCCGCTGGGAGCGTCCCCCGGAGCACGGGGAGGGAAGGCTGAGCCGCTGGCCTGTTTGCTGAACTGCTGCCGTTGACATTGGGATGGAACTCAAAGACGGGATGAAACTCAAAGACGGGATGAAACTCAAAGACGGGATGAAACTCAAAGACGAGACGAAAAAGAAGATTTAAGGAATCTGAGAAGCAAACGGCTCCGATGGACGCAGGGAGGAAAGGAGCCAGGGCGATGGCTCATTGGGGTTTTGCCTTTTATTTTTTTTTTTTGTTTTAAGTCGTGGATGCAGGAAGCCAAGTCATGTGCAATTTTATTTAGTTTTTATTAATTTTTTTTTTTTAAAAAGCCCGTAGTGAAACCCTGACAAGCTCTGGGGATTTGTTTGAATGGAAAGACTGAGAAGAAAGAAGAAAAGCTTCATCGCCGCGAGAAGCGGAGGGCAGGGAGCTCGATCGCTGGCGGCTCCTGGATTTATCGGCTGGGCAAACGCGGAGGAGATCTGCACCTCCAGCCCAATCCTAACGCTGGGACAAGAGGAAAATCACCAGCGGAACCGCTCGGGATTGAAAGCAGCCTCAGACTTTTTTTACAGTTTTCAAAGCAAAGCAAAGACGCCGCGTGGATTCTCCCCGGGGGCCGAGGAGCCCTGAGCCGAACCACGAGAGGAGGAGGAACGAACCGCACAACCCGCCGGCTCCCGGGGCAGGAACGGAGCCAGGAGAACCTCCCCGACCGCTGGGGAAGTGAAGCAGGTGACGTTAAACCCGGGACTAACTACAACTTCCCCCCGACCTACGGCCTAACAGCACACGCGTTTCTAGAAGTCACAATAATAATAATAATAACGAACAAAGCACAAGGAGCAGAACTTGAACCAGGCCAAACCGAACTGTTCGGAATCTGTATATATTTATTTATGTGTAATTAAAATCCGAAAGTTTTAAGATGTCCAGTGCAAGTTATTTATATAAAATCGAGTTGGTTTTTTTGTTTGTTTGTTTGTTTGTTTTGCTTTTTTTGTTTGGTTTTTTTTTTTTTTTTTTGGGGGGGGGGTTGGAAAGATGAAAGTCTTCGGATTCTCTGCCGTTAGGAAACGGGAATGAAGTTTCGGATACGCGAACCCGTAGCATGGACACGATAGGTTGTGGTGGTGATGATGATGATGATGATGATGACGATGACGACGAGTCTAGAAGTTCCGCAGGATTTTTGTACTTGCTGTTGTTTCTCTTTAATGCTGCAGTAGATGTACGACGCCCACACCGCGATGTCATTCTCGTTATCGTAATAAACCTCTTTTTATTCGAAGCGAGCCCCCTCCATCGTCTTTGTGAACGGGAATCCTCTGCCTCTGTGGTTGTAGTTTGATATGAGACGTAGTTTTATAGAATCATAGAATCACCAGGTTGGAAGAGACCCACCGGATCATCGAGTCCAACCGTTCCCATCATTTTTATCCCAAATCACCTCACAAACCCCTCAAAACATCGTTTTTTATCCCAAATCCCCTCACAGACTCCTCAAAACTCCATTTTTTTNGACACGACAGAGCTCGTTATCATAGAATCATAGAATCATAGAATCACCAGGTTGGAAGAGACCCACCGGATCATCGAGTCCAACCATTCCCATCAATCACTAACCCATGTCCCTCAGCACCTCGTCCACCCGGTCCTTAAACCCCTCCAGGGAAGGTGAAGACTCCAAACAGGGCACGATGGCATTAAAACTAGGAGGAGGTCGCCCAATCAAACAGTCAGGAAGCAGGTTTAATAAAGGAACAGAAGAGAAGGAAAGACGCCGTGGTGTTTCGTGGAAGCGGACGTGTCGGTGGCTTTTGACGCTGTGGAAGGGGGTTGGGTTTAGAAAACACATTTACAGCCTTCCCGACAGATCCCTTGCTCATCACAGGTAGAGACTGAGCAGAGGGACACGGGTCTGAGACACGACAGAGCTCGTTATCATAGAATCATAGAATCATAGAATCACCAGGTTGGAAGAGACCCACCGGATCATCGAGTCCAACCATTCCCATCAATCACTAACCCATGTCCCTCAGCACCTCGTCCACCCGGTCCTTAAACCCCTCCAGGGAAGGTGAAGACTCCAAACAGGGCACGATGGCATTAAAACTAGGAGGAGGTCGCCCAATCAAACAGTCAGGAAGCAGGTTTAATAAAGGAACAGAAGAGAAGGAAAGACGCCGTGGTGTTTCGTGGAAGCGGACGTGTCGGTGGCTTTTGACGCTGTGGAAGGGGGTTGGGTTTAGAAAACACATTTACAGCCTTCCCGACAGATCCCTTGCTCATCACAGGTAGAGACTGAGCAGAGGGACACGGGTCTGAGACACGACAGAGCTCGTTATCATAGAATCATAGAATCATAGAATCACCAGGTTGGAAGAGACCCACCGGATCATCGAGTCCAACCATTCCCATCAATCACTAACCCATGTCCCTCAGCACCTCGTCCACCCGGTCCTTAAACCCCTCCAGGGAAGGTGAAGACTCCAAACAGGGCACGATGGCATTAAAACTAGGAGGAGGTCGCCCAATCAAACAGTCAGGAAGCAGGTTTAATAAAGGAACAGAAGAGAAGGAAAGACGCCGTGGTGTTTCGTGGAAGCGGACGTGTCGGTGGCTTTTGACGCTGTGGAAGGGGGTTGGGTTTAGAAAACACATTTACAGCCTTCCCGACAGATCCCTTGCTCATCACAGGTAGAGACTGAGCAGAGGGACACGGGTCTGAGACACGACAGAGCTCGTTATCATAGAATCATAGAATCATAGAATCACCAGGTTGGAAGAGACCCACCGGATCATCGAGTCCAACCATTCCCATCAATCACTAACCCATGTCCCTCAGCACCTCGTCTACCTGTCCCTTAAACACCTCCAGGGAAGGCAAAGATATAATAGATCGTTCTCAGAGTTGTGCCCATCACCTTTCTTTGGAGGATGCAGAACAGGCTGATGATGATAGAAAGAACCACGACATGGTCCCAAATGGGACCACAAGCTTCTGGAGCCTGGAGTAGAGGAGGCTGA
>WAAB01010904.1:18302-29176 GCA_013389865.1 Piaya cayana | reverse complement strand
CCCAGGGAGGTGGTTGATTCGCCTTCCCTGGAGGTGTTTAAGTTACGGGTGGATGAGGTCCTGAGGGACATGGTTTAGTGTTTTGTGGGAGTGGTTGGACTCGATGATCTGATGGGTCTCTTCCAACCCGGTGATTCTGTGATTCTGTGATATAGTGAATAAATTACTTAACTCTCCAGTTCCAGTGTCTCTGTAAGGGACACAGTCACCAAAACCCTCCCTTTATCTAGACTACAGCATTCTTTGCAAATAAGAAATGGAACACGTTCTATCAGGACAATGACCTGATATAGTACTCACTATTTCCTTTTGGTTCAGGCAATTATAAAACAGCCAGTGCAAAATCTAGCCTCTCCTTAGATACTCAAGAAAATGTAAACACTTGTAGTTATTCTTCATTACACTCATTTTCAAAAGAGATTTCTTTACAGAGGGTGCTTAGGAATTCACTGCAGCCCCATGTATTAAGCATTGAAGACAACATCAAATGTACTAGCTCTGTGCAGTGCTCCATATCCTAGCTCCACCAATATCACCCTCGATTAGGGCACAAAAAAATGTCTAAACAATGATTACTGTTTTCCTCACACGTAGTAACACTCCATTGAGTCTGTCATTAGAATATTAGTTTTTCTATCAGAATGATGTCTTGCTGACCAACCCCATTAGAATTTTTTTCTTACCCTACTTATTCTGTTTTTTCTCTGTTCTCTTCTGCAAACTTTTCTTCAGTGCCATGATCTGCAGTAGTGGGATTAAAATTTGTTGTTAGCCTAATATTTGAAATTACTTTGAAATTCATTAAATTCATCTAGAAAGGTATGAACATTTGCTCATAACAGAAATCCACATATCTTTGCTTCACTAAGAATATAAAAATTCAAGCTAATTTAGTTGCATTCAGATTTTTTTATGCATGTATATTGAAAATTTTGATGCAGTCAAATTCAGAATCATTTAAGTCAGGTCAAGAGGAATGTATGGACAGTGAATGTATAATAACTACCTTACCGCAGCACTGACCAACATAAGCTATTAATATGGCAGCTAAAGAGCTGAGGGTATTTAAGAGACTTATAGTTGGTTCACATGATGTTCATGTTTGGAATCAGTACTACAGAATCAAGGACCTTATCTTCTGAAATTGTTGAGTGACATCACCTACCTGGACTTAAGCAAAGGCGTCAACACTATCCCACATGACATTCTTGTCTCTAAATTGGAGAGGCACGGACTTGACTGATGGACACTTGGTGGACAAGGAATTAGCTGGATGGTCACACTAAGAGCTGTGGTCAACAGCTCAATATCAGTGGAAACTGGTGATGAGTGGTGTTCTGTAGGGTCTGACATTGGGACCAGTGCTGTTTAACAACTTTGACAGAGACATGAACAGTGAGATTGAAGGCACCCTCAGTAAGTTTGTGGATGACACTAAGCTAGATGATGTGGTCAACCTGCTGGAGAGAAGAGATGCCATCCAGAGGGACCTTGATGGGCTTGAGAGCTGGTCCTCAAAGTTCAACGAGGCCAAACTCAAGGTCCTGCACTTGGGTCAGGGCAATCCAAAGCGCAATCACAGGTTGAGCAGTCAATGGATTGAGAGCAGCCCAGAAGAGAAGTTCTTTCAAACATTCAGAAACAAAATCCTTTTGACCTCATAAAAGTGAAAAGTATTTCCCAGTAATTCTTATCATACTCAGCTACAACTGCCAAATAGCACATGTAGCTAGGCGAAACAGCAAGCTACAAAAGTATCATAAAGCAAGTATGTGCAAAATAGAGTAAGATAAAGCCCAAAATCTTAGCCAGGGAGTATTATCATTACTTTGCTGCTACTTCTTCTATGTTAGTGTTATCATTTTCTTTTAGAATTCAAACAATTCATATCAAGAAATCCTATGGAAAGTTTCAGTTTACTCTTTCTTATAATAATATTTTGTCCCAAACCCCAGTCTATTAATTTCAAGGACTTTTCACCATTCTAAAGTAGGTTGCACAAAGTTTTTTTTAACCAAAAAGCACCAAAGTAAAAATGCATTTCAGTATCCATTCCTACATTAGTTTGGCATAAGCCTTGCAAGTGTTTCAGAACAGCGTACTTTTTCCTCTCATCTGCAGCCTGAGCACTATGTTTAATAAGAACTTTTTCATTCTCTGATCAATCTGCTTCAACCAGAATGACTGTCAAAAACCACAGAATGCTGGTGCAAGGCACAGAAATAATAAATGTGAGATATAGCTGTGTATCTTCAGCCATTGCCTTCCTGCATCTGCAAGGCAGTAATGATGAGACACAGCAGATTTCCAGAGTGTTGTCACAGAATGTGACTCCAACTGTTATTCATGACCTCTCTGCTTAACTTTAAAGGTGGCTTAGGTATAGATGTCTGCACAGATGCCTCAGAGAACATTCATTCAGGTTGAAACATATCTACATGAAAATTAAGTCCTAATCACTCTGCATATCAGAGACTTAAACAAATGTAACATGAATATAATGTACAGGGCTCTAGTTCCATTAAAAGCATTATTTCATCATAAAGTTTTCAGGCTGATAACAAAGAGTAAGGGAAGTTTTCCACCCACCACCAAATTAAGCAGCAAGACTGAGAAATTGAAAATAAAATCCTGCCTTCTATCAGCTGAAAATAAATTACAGCATAAATGTAATGCTAGTGTACCTAATAATACAGGACAATTCTACCAGCTTTTATGCAGCTAACAGAAGATACAAAGACACCTTATCCCCCTACAGTTTATGAACACACCTAAATTAACTGAACTAAAAGATTCAGGGAAGCGTATTAAGAGGTTATTTTTGTCTTAATTCTCTGGATGTGCACACAAAAATCTGTTGCTGCAGATTCGTAAAAACATTGAAAAATGTGTCACTCTACAAAGATAGCCAAGGATTTTCTTTATATTGCATCTTGCAAAGCATAGATGTCATCCATTACAGTATCTTTCATACTGTAAGCACTTTCAAAGAGAAGACATATACTCTGCTTATTGTTTTCAGTCTAAACATAGGAAAACAGTCTGTCAAAGAACCGCGTGACTAAGAAATACATATATTTTTTATGTATAAAGGACCAGACTGGGACTAAGAATAGAGAGATATGCACTGATACATAAGTACTGATTCAACTGGTTGCAGAAACTTTAAAAACCATAATGACAATTTCTGTCACATGGTAAAACTAAACACAGGACATGTTGTCCATTGCTGCTTCACTCAGTTTGAACTTTCTACGCTCATGACAGTGAACAATGAAAAGAAATGGATATTTCAACAAATAAAAAGAGAAAAAGAAAGAAATCGCTTAGCTGAAATTGACTGGATTTCTATGAAGAACTATACATTTCCAAACACTTGTTTAGGATTCAGCTTCAGAAAAGTACCGTATAGGTGACTGTATGTGTCTGCACTGGGGTGCAGTATGTCTCTTCAGAGGATCAGAACAGAAAAGAAAAGTACATGCAGTACTTTTTTCTCACTGATATTTTTAAAGCTTCCAAACTTTTTTTTTAGTGCAAGAGACCTCATTCTCCCTCTTCCCACCTGCTCCCCTAAGATCCAGAGTTATTATATAATTTGCACAACACCAAACCCAAATACTTTTAAGATAATGGCAAAACTCTCACTCATTCAAATAGGGACAAAATCTGATCCATTAACAAATTAAAACTGTAAACAAATAAAAGTAACATAACCTCAAAATCAGGAATAGGACTCAGCTAACCAAACTCTTGGAGAAGATTAATCAGTGGTAAGCACTGTCATAGCTATGTAAGGCTCTCAAAGACGTCACAAGTTGTTATTTTTCATTTCAGCAGACATTCATCTGTAAAAGCTAAACTGGATTGTCTCAGCCTGATAAGTAAGAAAACAAAAAGTTTGAAAACAATAATGTCAAGATAGTCCTACATCCTTCAGGTATGGAAATTTAGAGGGTTCTCTCCTGTAGTCAAGTGCTACTCAGTACCAGCTGAGAAGAGAAAATCTTGGACAGCAGGTCACTGGTTGCATTTAACCCAGCCCCAGCTAAAGTCAAAATGGCTCTCCACTGGGCACAGGTTCCACAGATATATTGCCTTGACTCCCTGGGGAAAGCTAGGGCATCAACTGATGACACATCAACAACTTGCCAGCAACAGTCTGTTCATATTCTCATGCCACAGAAAAAATGAAGCAGACCAACTACAGTGACAGTGATACTGTATTTACCCAGAGGCATGTATGTACATAGTTAGCATGGACTATTTAATGCAGTTTACATTATCTATTGTGTTGAAAGCATTTATGTGCATGTAAATCTTAAATCTCAAGGGAAAAACTTAGACAAAGTTCTTATCAACTCATTTCCTACCAGTTTCAAAGTCAGAGTACCTGTTCTTTATTCAGCTTGGCCCATATGTAGAGACGGCAGCCTCACTGGAAAGGTTGGCTGACCACCTCCAGCAAAAGGAACAATATAAACAAAAATACTCTGAAGAATCAAATCCTGCAACGGCAAGATTAAATGCAACAAGCTTCAAGCCGTGCTGTTTTCCTTTGCCTGACCTGTAGATTGCATATTGCTAAAGGGTATCTGCTGTTTAAAATTCTTAGAGTTGCTAGGCACAAGAAAGAGAAATGAAAGCAGAGTCAGAACCCTATTTAAAAGATCCTGCTTTTGTAAGTACTTAGTGCTGACAAATCTATTGGCTGCTTAGAGTGACCTTAGTGGGTCTATTTCTGGAAAATATTACAGTGATTCAGTGTTTTTCTGCAGGAAACAATGATTCAGTAAATACCCTAAAACAGCAGAAAGAAATTGGAATACTGAAAGAATTCTTCATTAAAACCAACACTGGATCCTATTTTGAGATCACTGGATATCTGAATGTCATAACAGTCTACAGTGAATTTCTAAAAGTCAGAACAGGCAGATGGGAATACAATGATTAAAAGCTATAAAAGATCAGCAGACTAAATGATCTATGTATCTTAATATATTATTTTGCACAGATGTCATTGCAGACACTGTTACAGACATTTTCTAGAACAAGTAATCTCTAACATTGTGTTGTGCCAGTATACAGAGCAGTTGGAGGAAAATAAAGATATGTTTTGGAAAGATATGTTTTCCTTACCTTGACTATATTTATGTAATTTTCAAGTTATGTTCTTCATATCTGAGTATGTTTCATTTTCCTTCTACATGGCTGGAGTGACAAGGGATGTAAATATGGAACAATTCCTACAGCTTTATCTTCCAATTCTTCATCCTTCTATAGTACACAAAAAAATCCAGTTCTCAGAATAAATTTGCAAGAGTATTATATTGCCTCTTCCAGTTTGCTTTGGGAAACAACAGGTTTTGTTAGACATTGCACACTGTACTGAATTTATAATTTCTTATCCTATACATATCCAAAATGCAAACTAATAAAATGTCTGTTCTGTTCCATTACATATCATATGGTGCTTGCTCCACTGAAGATACTAAATGTAGTTGAGCTGGGTGTCTGATGGTTGATTAGGCTGACATTTTGCAATTTATTGAAACAAATAGTATCAGAAGGAAAGTATAACCAAATTAATTTTACTTGAAAGACTGACAAGTTTATGCTGATAAAACAGTAAAGCTATAGTGTAATTAATCCATAGCTGCAAAGTCAGATATTATTTTAAATTATTTGAAGGTATATCAAGCCTGGAATGGAGGCTGTCATTTTGACAATCTTTGATATCAGTCATTGAGGAAGTTTTTTACGGAAAGGGTCATTAGGCACTGGAATATGCTGCCCAGGGAGGTGGTTGATTCGCCTTCCCTGGAGGTGTTTAAGTTACGGGTGGACGAGGTCCTGAGGGACATGGTTTAATGTTTTGTGGGAGTGGTTGGACTCGATGATCCGGTGGGTCTCTTCCAACCCGGTGATTCTGTGATTCTGTGATTTTCATTAATTATTTAACAGTAAGGTCCATTAGGTTTCTGGGAAGTTTACCACAGTGTGTTTGGTTTTGGTTTTTTCCTAATTGCAAGAATGACCAAGAAGAAAAAAAAATAAGGAGATAAGCAAAAAGGGGTTTAAACTAAATCAAATTTTAGTCTTTGGAGTGTGATAGCTATACTGTATCGCTCTTTTTGCCTTTTGCAATTAATTGATCCTGCATTTAAAATCATTGAACTTTGCCACTAATTTTCAGTGAGCTTGGGATAGAACCTTAACTCCCAAAGCAACAAATGCTGAAGCTCTTCACAGTCAAGAATGAAATTTGGAAGGATGGGACTGGTCTTTCACAGCAGGAAGCTTCTAAATTCTTTATCAGAGGAGAGCCACGAGCCTTGTTGCATTCAGAACAAGGTAGAAGGTACATTTCAATAAACACAGACAGACCAAAAAGAAAAACAGGAAACAGAGAGGAAAGGGAAATGATAAGCACATCAAAAAGAAAGGAGGGAAAAAGAGATGGAAAAATGAAAGAAAGGGAAAAGATTAAACCTCAAGTGGCCTGTGAAAAGCAAAGAGAAAAACTGCAGTATAGGATCAGCATGTAAGTTAGGCATTGCTGCTTTGTGTACTCTGGAACAATGCTGACCAATAATTGAATTTTCACAGAACCGCTGAATGGCTGAGGTAGAGAGTAACCCCTGAGACTCTTCTTGTCACTCCCCTGCTTGAGCAAGGCCACCTAGAAAAGGATGCCTGGCACCATGTCCTGACAACTTTTTAATATCTCCAAAGATATTAAAGACCCCACAACCTCTCTGGGAAATCTTTGCCAGCTCTCAATCACCATCTTTTCAAATGCTTATTTTTAACTTCAAATGGAAGGGAGTCTTCCTTAATGGAGTAGCACTTCCTGAAAGAAATGTTTCTTTTCAAAAGAAAGAATTTTCAAAATAAGACATGTTGTGAAACACTGCCACTGCAATAAAATTAATTTGTATTTATATTAAGATCAATATCAAAATAACATACTGATTATTACTTTAAAGTCAGAAAATATATTAAAAAGAGCTCTGAGTGTCACTGAAGCACAGAATTTGTCTGGCTGTTGGGGTAATGACTACTAATTTTCAACTAAAATAACATGAAAAAAGAAAATGGTTAATAAATTAAATATTAACAAATTCCATTTAAAAGCCCCAAGCAATGAAGAAAACAAGTTCATAGTAAACATCCTGATCGCCTCTCCGGCAAATCAAGGAATCACCCTCTTTATAACTCAGGTCCACGTTGCTTATCTTCAGGGATGAGAGTTGCCATGTACACAGTCTTGGTTTGTTTGTTTCCTTATTTTTTCATGGTCATAGAATCACTTGTGCCATTTTAGTCCGCCTTAATCTCTCATTCCTTTCACCATCTCTAAATAGACTAAATCAATTGGTCTACTCTTTTTGTAGACAGCCTCCACGAAAAAACAAACATCTGTGGAGGTTTAGCTTTACCCTACAGACTCCGGAAATTTTGCAAACTAGAAAACTTGCAATACTAGAAGTCTTAGGGGCGGGAGGGTCTCATGCCCATGGCTATACAGAATATTTCAGCCCTTGTTCTCATTATCCTTTAGGTTAGTGCAATAAATACATTATCTTACATTAACTGGAATTCAAAACAGTAAGTGATGATATCATAATCAGTTCTATTAGGATTTATGGAAAACCAGAGGATTATAAGTAATTACTGAAAACTAAGAATATTTATCATATCGCTGTTTCACAAACTATACTTTTCAACTTTGATAGCTCTTATCACATCCAAGTTCTCCCTACAGAATATTTGCTATTATTCATACAAGATGGGTGTAAGAGGCAGGAATTTCAATACTCATAAAACTGCACAATAACCTGGTCAGAAGAGGATGGGAGATACATGCTACTTCCTTAATGCAAGTGTTGTCAAAATTGCTTAATGAAAATGAACAAATTAAAGCAAGAACCTAAAAAAGTTCATTTTCAGACAATTCTGCAAATTACTGCTGAAGACTATGTAAGCTGCTCCTGATGGCAGAATAGGATGCATATGGTAAACTAGGTGTGGTACCACAAGACAGCAAAGTTCAAGCAAGGCTATGTGGCCAGAAGACATACAGTTCTTCTTTCTCATTTAAGCGCCAGTAGCTCTAATTTTAGGGCAATGTTACATTTTTGTTGGATGGTTAGGTGGTAGTATGAAATAGTAAGGTCAGAAAAGAAACTATTAATCCCTTGCTGCATCTTTTGACTGAAACAAACTAATATATTTCTTACTGTCATTCATCTTAAAATTTACAGAAAAGAGTAGGTAAAACCTCTCTATGCAAAAATCTGTGTAAGAGAAAAGATAAAATCTCTGGCTGATGTTACAGGCCTGACTGCCACTCTATTACATCAGTTTTATGCAGATTTCACAAAACTAATATCATGACACTACATCACAAATATGTAGACTTAAACTTATGATTTAAGAAGATGCTGCTAAAACAATGAACTCTCCTGCTCACAAACCATCTATGGCCACAGCAAATCTATGAAATAAAACTTCAGCATAGTGTTAGAAATAAGTGCTACATTGATAACTCATGCAGCGCATTAGCAAACAGAAGCAAAGCTGCACTGATATCTCAAAGACAGATAAGCACATATTTAAGGCTTTAAATCTAACATTTATTATCTGTTTTGCCTTTTTTGAAAACAGTCATATAAGCTCAGGCCAAAATCTCACTCACCTGAGATCTCACAAGCAATCCCGTTTCTACCGATAGCTTTGGTTTGCATGTGGTCCCAGTTTTCACATAACATCATTTCCATACTACTCAGGAGCCATTTAATGAGATGGTTGGTTTTACTGGAACAGGCTATCCAGGGAGGTGGTTGATTCACCTTCCCTGGAGGTGTTTAAGGCACAGGTGGACGAGGTGCTGAGGGACATGGTTTAGTGTTTGATAGGAATGGTTGGACTTGATGATCTGGTGGGTCTCTTCCAACCTGGTTATTCTATGATGTGTCATAAAATACCGGATTGTGCAGATTTTTAAGGAATTTTTTTTTTCAAAGGCTAAAGAGAGTGGATGCCCCATTTGTAGTCATGTAGAAAGACACCTATCTGGGGGAACAGGGAGAAGAGAAAAGCATCCAGTTTGTACAGCCAAGGCTGATCCTAGGAGCAGACAAAGCAGCTGCTTGCCCGGTGCTATGGAGAGATGGAAGCAACACACCACCCAAGGTCTACAGCTTAAGCCACCTTCACCACAGCCCTAGCTGACCCCCTCCCTATTCCCATCTTTGCCACTGGGGAGTGAAAAGCTACAATGGGTGAAACAGGAGCTCATCAAGGAGTTGTGATGGAAAGACTTTTTTGCTCAGTAACAGATACTCTCCCATCCTATCCCTCAGTGCTAGCACGAACACATCAGACCCTTTCTTTTCCCATGTCCCTCTGCTTCCCTCAGGATAGCCAGGAAAAAAAGTATTTAAAAAGCCTTAAGCTACCTTACAGCAGTTCCCCTTGAACAGTAGAGTTCAAATCCCCACTGAGTCACATTCTGGCTATCTTCTCTCATTCTTACGTTGAAAATCCCAGCCTGATGTGGTATATGAAATATTATAACATCTTAAAAATGTGCAAAGGATACAAAAGATATTTTTTATCTGCTTTAATTTACCAGTGGTCCTGCATCACTTCATCTCACTTATTTCATTGCTTGTTTAATTTAACACAGCAAAATATATCTTACATGTTGGAATACACTAGTAATTTCATAGAAATATTCAATTACACAAGCTTAGGATTGTTTTCTCAGAAGTCTTCTATTTAAGACTAAGCATTTGCATGTTTATGAATTCAAAATTCATGTTCAATTTCAAATGCACTAGTGTGTGAAGGAAAAAAAAAATTTCAAACATTGATAAGGAATGGTTTTTTCACTGGCAAAGTAAATTCTAAAAAGCTTAATATTTTTCTTGCTATTTCTCTGGCTTGCTTCTCAAATTCAGTGTAACTGTCAAAAAATTATTTCACCAAATGCACAATACCACTTAAACTGCAGTCACCATCTTACTTTACTGCACTTCTTATCTGCTTACCTGCTGTTAAAAGAAATGTTTGTTCAACTTAATCTTCTCATTTTTGAATCATGACAGAATATCAAATCTCAAACCAATTAGTTGAAAATCTGGAATAAGTTATAATTGGAAATGCTTCTCTGCATACATCATTTTCTCCTCCGAGGTGAAGGAAAGATAGCAGAAAAACAGCCTTGATCCAGTGGGTCTCTTCCAACCCAGATATTCTATGATTCTAAATTATGCCCAGACTAACAGAACTGAAATGATCTCTCGTATAGGTAGTTGTATTGTTTCCTTTTTAAATATTCCTAGACTGAAGCACAGAAGATTTTTTAACAAGGAACATAAACTTTCCTTAAAATGAAGTGTATCTTCCTGCAACACCATCCATCTCCCAAAAATATGGTGAAAAGATATCAATGGAAACACTATTTATTAAGACAAGCTTATAGTCAATCTTTGAGTCATTTCCAAGAACAGCTGTGAGAAAAGTAATCCAAAATAATGGAAGTTTGGAATAGTACAGAACAAACCAGACCAACTTCAAGAAGATTCCATATCTATTTTATCAGGTTTATTAAAATTATGTATAACATTTCCTAAATATCTGTCATCCTAGATAAATGTTATCTTTGATCATATGAAGTACACTGATCACAGAATCACAGAATCACCGGGTTGGAAGAGACCCATCAGATCATCGAGTCCAACCACTCCCACAAAACACTAAACCATGTCCCTCAGGGCCTCGTCTACTCGTAACTTAAACACCTCCAGGGAAGGCGAATCAACCACCTCCCTGGGCAGCATATTCCAGTGCCTAATGACCCTTTC
>WAAB01010904.1:0-17000 GCA_013389865.1 Piaya cayana | reverse complement strand
TTTTGTTATTAATATATTTGTAGAAGGATTTCTTATTATCCTTCACGGTCTTTGCCAACCTGAGTTCTAGTTCAGCCTTAGCCCCTCTGATTTTTTCCCTACACAATCTGACTTCCCTCCTGTAGTCCACCCAAGAGGCCTGCCCCCTCTTCCATAGCCTATAAATATTTCTCTTCTTCCTGATGCTCCAGAGAAGACCGAGTTCCCAACTTGTAATAAGCACACAGTCAAATTGAGTCCTTCTCTAAGGAGATCACTTTCTGTAAGAGAGAGGGCAGGATACAAGTCAGGATCCAAACCCCTCCTCACTTAAATATACCAAGGAAAGCAGATGTACTGCTAAGTCAAATAACTTACAAAACGTTATAGTTGTGGTGTCTTGAAACGTTGACTCCAGTGTCTAGGATTTGGGGTTAAGAAGTCCCTGATATTCCTGTGCCTGAGCACTCAATTCCTCTCATTGCATTAACACAGCTGTTTCTGAAGCCACTCTGAAATTAGGATCCAGACTAAATATAACTTGGTTTGTGTTTGGAAAAGGTCTGAAAATTCTTTATAGCTTTAATGATAGTGGAAGAGGAATAAAAAGTAGAAGAGGGAACTTCAAGCTTTGACTGGAAATGCTACTCCCAAAATTTTAACTAGACAGTGCATAGCCAGCGTATTTCTGTCTTTCACAGTTGTATTAGTTTTCCCTTCCAGCCTTAAGCTTTTCTTTAAAACTAGTTCAGCGGATCATCACATCTGTTCAGAACAGCCTAATCTGGTGTGACACAGCCACAATAGATGTCCTTAGACAAGTGCCAATCTACTCAATCCTATTTTTAGTATTCTTTCTGACAGCAATATCCTTTTCATACCTCTGACTAAGGACTGCAGTAGTGCTACAGATTTCAGGCATGAAATATGCTAGAGAGCGATCTGTATTTTAGGCCAACAATCAGCTCTGCAGATCTCTTTGGGCAGAACTGATATTACATAGATGCTTTGGGTATTGATCAGTGAGAGCAACAGGTCCCAGTGGACCAGCAAAATGTGAACATGGCAAACAAACCACTGAAGCTACAATATTAGCAGTTATGTCACTGGGACAGGAGATGTTTTACATTCTTGATCCAAAATGCATATAAACTTGGAAAAATGATTATAGCAAATTTGTTTAACTGAAATTCCAATCTCATAAGCCTCTTTTTCTAACATAGGGATAATTTCATAGTCTTCTGCTTCACTGGGTTTAAGATTCCCTTGGTTGTAAAGATTTCTCTAAGCTGCTTCCCTTCATGAGCAGTATATTGCAGAGGAATAATTTCTCTGTCATATTTTCTTAGTGAAAATATCCACAAATTGATTTTTCACTCTTCATCCTCCTTTTCAAGATACAAATTCAAAATAAATAAGTCAGACTGTCACTGAACATATGTACATCTTGTTCCTCGAGTGGCTTTATAACAAGACAGCATAAATAAAGTATTAGACTTGTACTACTAATAAAAATCTACTTGAGGACCTCACAGAAGCATTGAGGGGTTTCATATATTTCAAATAAAAACTCTCAAAAACTTAGAAAGGAACATGCTTTACAAAGTGAGAAATCTGAGAAGATTGGAAGTATTTCCTCCCTTTTAAACCAAAGGAAGCAGTTAGATCTCTTGTTCTAAGTGAATCCCTAACAATAAAACATTTTGCTGATATTCTTAACATTGTGATATTTTTATGAATCTGCTTGTGCTATGTATGCTCTGTACTTAAAATACTTCACCCTGCCACTATATCACTGGAAAGAGTGCAATCTCAGAGGAAACTATTAAGGACTCAAACTATTAAGACATTTCCTTCATTTAAAAACATTTCTTAACTGACACCTTGGAATGAAGCCCACGGGTCGAATACGCTCCCTCAAGAAAAAAGTACCTATAACTGTCAGTTGCATTCTGCTGAACTTACTGATGGCAGCCTGGAGAGTTGATAAAATCTGCTAACGAAATGCCTATTTTCAAGCTAAGCATCTATGACAACAAAATGCTTAGAGATATTTTCAATATACATGACATCTCCCTTCACAAATAGACCCATTCCTACTCAAAAGCAAGAAAAAGATATCTTGTAGTGGATGACTTTGCACCAGATGCTTTGCTTTAAAGGAAATATAAAGCACAAATTAATTTTTTATGTTATACGAATAAGATTTGCATAGCATAAAAGACATCCCTGTTTTATATAGCTCTGATCATTAGCCTAGAGAAAGTACATGGAAAGCTGGCAGTCTGTGCCACTTCCCACTAACCTAGCCATCACTGTGATTTTGGCCATGTTATTCTCCTTTTTCCTCTCTTGAAGAGTGTTTGAACCCTCCTACTTGCAAAAATGAGTTTATAATAAAGGAGTAGTTAACATTATGGAGAACTGGTATGGCTTAGTGTAGGATTTGGAAAGCCATTTGTAGCCCCAGAACACGAGCAAGTGCTGAGACCTATTCCTCTTTTGTACAGAATATGAAGTAGTGACCTGCAGTACTTGAAAAGAGAGATAAGTGGGGCCACAGATGTAGGCACTCACTCTTTAAAAAATACTATATGCCATAAATAAGTGGCACTTTGCATCTTTATGACTCACTTTATTTCACCTGATATTCAGAATGGTTCTTTGTCCCAAAAAGAGCATGTGTGTGTATATAATAACTTGAGTTTCCTGAAATATCTTCCAATCGCTACAGATTATAAATGGTTACTTAGATGTCTCTTTTATTGACAAGCACCAGTAACCACCTTATACCCTATTAATAAATTCACTGCAGTTTCTGCAGCATCATTAGATGCCAGTTACTGCCCAACATATAGCAGTAGGAGTGCTAATATACTGTGAACCTCACTGATAACTAATTACTCACCTGAGGTCAAATTCTACTGTTAATCCATGCAAATATATTTTCAGTACTAATTTTCACTGTAGGTATTTACTATGGACAATAACCAAGCTGCTGATCTTTAGTTCCTCTATCCGCTATCAATTATTTTGACTCTCTAGGACATCAAAGGTTGTGATTTAGAGGCATGGCAAGGATATTAAATACATGCAGAAAATCTCTTTTTAAAGCATGTACTCTACACTCAATCATTATTTTATTCAAGTGAGAAAAACAGAAAAACAGAAAAAGAAGGAGGTTTGCGTGGCAAATTTGATGTAACCAACGCTTCTCAAATATTGAATGGGTAATAGTTACTATGCACTGAAAAGTTTGCAAACTGGAACTTATTCTTAGATATTGGTAATAATTATTGAAAGACTGGTAATTCCAAGAGAATACTGCTCTCCTACATAAACAGCAGAAAATAAAAATTATGTTAGGTTAGTTAGCTGTAAATAAGGTATGAATTATTTACTAAGCTTGATTCATGTGCATAATTCTTCACAGTCAAGCATGCAAATCAGATTAGGTAATGCCACACAATCATATGATTACTTATTGCCATACACAATTACTTCATCAGAGTCTGTAGTTGCAGTATTTAGAAGTACAAATTTGATATATTCTTGTTTACTTATTTCACAGACAGTTAACGCATTTTTAGAGTCTATGTGGATACTTAATGCAGAGTTTCAATACTCAATTTTTATAGTTCAGTGATACGTGTGAAGATAAGGCCATGTGCTCCTAACAAGTTTTCATCTAACTGTAGAAGACTACTTGTAACTTTTATCTTTCTTTGGTTTGTAAGGCACAAATAGTAGCGTGTTACAAATCAGAGGGATTTATGTTAATGCTTGATAACACATTACACGTCTTTGAGATAGGGAGGACAGTAAATGCAAAGCAATCTTTTACTTAAGTTCTACAATTGCTACCATTAAGACTTAAGTAACAATCAAAATACTGCTGCTGTATTTGGTAGATTTCTAATGAAGTTTTCTTCTGAAACGTTCTTTTAGATTCCTTTGTAGGTAGGAACTTAAAACTGTATTCAATATTCAGAATTTCTGCCGATGGTTATGTTCAACAGTCTGTCCTTATTTGCAGTTTCTATGACTACCAGAGCAGCACTAATATCTTCAAATTGAAATGAAATAGAATCCAATTTGTATATTTAAACAAGAACACGTACAGTTTTCTTTGAAGGCTACTCCAGCAGAAAGAGCATCTATTTACTTATCTGTCTCCATTTTAATGCAGAAACACAGGCATATATATTCAAAGATTTAACAAAGCAGAGAAAAACAAAATCCATTTAAACTACATATTTTGTATGTAATATTAGGAAATTTTAGCCACTATTGAAAGAATTCTATTTTTACCTTTTCCAAATGTCCACTACAAGCCATGTAATTTTTTTCTAGTGAGAATAATACAATGAAAAACCAGCATAAATACTGTGTTTCTTTCTCAAATTGTTTCTTAAGCATCCTACATGCCTTCAGCTTACAGGCTTAGGATATTTTTTTCCTGTTTCACTTACACACCTTAATTTAATTTTAATTTCCTGATTCTAGCACAAGAAAGCACTAATGTATATGCAGGTCATGTGAGATTATGACTCATCATATTGATTTCAATGGTACTAGTTACATATTTGTGTAATGTCGTTTCTAGTAACATCAGTCCCTTTAGCTATATTGTAGTCTTAGCCACAAGATGTCTAAAGACAGCAGAAAACCATGCTGCCTGACTAAGCAAAATTCAGATCTACTGCAGGTATTTTTAATTGAAGAAACCAGGGGTTTTTTTATGCTCTTCCTATAGTTTTACTTGATTTCAATCTATCTGCTTTTAAAAATGCATCTAATTTTACTGCCTTTAAGCATGCATTTACTGGCTTCACATTCAAAAGAACCCCTCAGACAAAGAATATTTCAGGTAAAAAAAATAATAATCCTTGGATAAGCCTGACTGCTGTGCAACTGGACATCCCCACAGCCCCTACCAGCCAGCACACAGGACAATTTGCAGTACTGGAAAGTCCACACAGCTGCTAGTTAGAAACATTTGAGCTCTGGACATACACAGAGCCCACTAACCAACTAGCCTGACATTCTTGTTTCCTGCCAGTTGGCTCACCTGTCCAGTTTCCACTCAAATATTGATGAATTGACATAAAACACATGCCTGTTAAATCAACATTTTCATGGTGCTGTTGTTCTGCCAGAAAAATCATGACTGGATATAAACTTAAATACAGGAAAATAAATTAGGATTTAATATTCTGTTGTAAATCAAACAGTAGTGAAACCATTCTTTTTTCCTGTAGTAATTCTCTCATCCTAGTTTCCTTTAGCGTGAATTTGCTTTCTTCCTTTGAAAGGTCCTTCAAAGGGAGCAGGAAATAGAAAAAAAGTGTGGTCTTGGGCACAGTAATGTTCCCTAGTTTTCCTTTGTTTCATTGAACACCCTATGTTAAACACCGTTCTGCAACCCTCAGCATCTGACCACGTACCTATTTGTATCTTAAGACACATTCAAAGTTTCCCTGGCTAACAGTGAAAGATATTTTCTTCTTTATCGACCTCTAAACTATTGGTTGCATGCATTAGTTGGGGTAGCTATGTGGAGATAGCCTTTCTTAACTTTCAGTTGTCCTGAGGAAGAGAAATATGAAGGTCGGTTATCCCAAAAATATACAGTCATACCAGACTAAATCTGCTTAACAGAAAAGAACACTTCAGGTTCAACCAGTTGATTGCTTATAACTAGCAGAATACTGTGATATACATCCAGTCCTATGTCTTACACCTACATTAACGGAAAACAATTCAGACCAAGAAAGCTAAATTTTATCTGGTTTTAGTAAAATTAAAATAAAATTCCTCTGCCTTCCATTCCTCTTTCTCTCCCCTCTCGTCCCCATTATTCAGTATACAAAAACCTCAGCAGGCTTCCTGAATGTGGTCCATGTTTTTCTCTCATGTGCCACCTTCCACTTTGGGAATGGTGTGATAAAATTTGTCTGAACTATTTTTATCTCTGTCTGCTTCACTGGACAGAAAACTTGATGAGTGCATGGAAGAAATCAGCATTCACTTTATTATATTCATCCATAAGTCTCCAACTAAGATAGAAAAGTTGTATTTGGTAAGAACTGTCTGCCCACAGCCTTGCCACTTCTGTCAGGTTTCAGAAAAGAAACTCTCTGTAACTGGCATTTGTAATCAGTGAAGTTCACTACAGCCTCTATAGATACTTTTTCAGCCAAAAAAAAAAGAAATATAAGCTTGAGTAATGGAATTTCCATATTTTACAGATTAAGTAGCAATAAATTATTATGTTATTAACAACAACAAACAAAATACATAAATTTGATATCTGAACATGATCATTGAATTAACGTGGCCATTAAAACTTAAGTATTAACCTTTTTGCCCATACAATTCATACAAGTCAGTAAAATCCACGCCTACCAAAATACTTGGCTTAAGCTTTTAAGACTCAAACCAGCAATGTCCCATTTTAGTTATACATGTTAAACATCTTTTGTTGGGTTTGTAACCTGCTTTTGTCATCAACTTCCCTTTCAAGGGTTATCAAATAGCTCTTGAATCTGGAAATTCTTTGGAGAATGGATCAGACAAAGATAATCAAAGATAATCACTTGCTCTGGGAAAAAATAAGGCTGCTGAGTTTGTCTCTATCACATATAATACGTGAACCCAGTTACCTCCATTATGACGTGTTTTCAAGTTACACGCAAACATTTTGCTAGCACAGACTTCTCTCTGGCTCAAGGCCTAAATGTAATTATGGCTCTAAAGTAGAAATGGAAGAGTTTTCTTTAGGCATTGCAATGGTAACACTGGTTGACAGCTGAAAAGGAAGGTGGGAATCTTGACAGATACGAATTAAAAGAACTCAAGAGGAAATAAAGGCATATCATAAGCATGTCATGCAGTTTGTGTAACAACTAATGAAAACTTATACGCAAGCAAAGGTCTGTCATCAGGAGTAAAAAAGAATAAAACTGACTACCAATTAGTATTTGTCATATAACTTAGAAATCTAAATATAAGAATAAGCTCATCTGGAAAGCATATCATTAATTACAGTTAAAAAAACCCTAAAGTATGCAATTTGATTTTGAGATGCATCTATTTAAGATTATGTTATGTTTAATCTCAAAAAACTTAAAATACTCACAATTTTATTTTAAAACCTTAATGTTGGAATTTCATAAGCAGGGAAACATACGATTCTCCAGGAGAGGCAAAGAAATAAAATTAAATGCAAAGAAAGAAACATTGAAAGGAGTTGTGAAATTAATGAGTCAAATGGCTTATATTTGGATAAATAACTTTGCCCAATGTGGGCTCAAAATGGTAGATTACTGTAGCTGACAAATCCATACAGTTTATCTATTCCTACTGAAACATTTATTATTGCTCTCAACATTGGTAAAGGAATTCCTGGTTAAGGGAACTTCCAGGATAAAGTTTTACAGAGGATGGAACTATAGTGAAAATCCAAAATACAGATTATAACACTGCACAATAAGCTCATAAACTATGTGACAGTTTATTTCATCAGTCCAGAAAAGTTGTCTTCCACCTATGTGGATAGTTCAGTGAGCAAAATTAACTCACGAATGACGGTGGTGGAATTATGCCCTTTTGAATTATTGGGTAGGAGAACATGAATGTACCTGAGTGCAGGTGAAAACAACCATTGGTAGTCCATTTAGAACAAAAACTAATTCAAAATCTATAAGTCAAAAGGCTTGACAGCTGCCACATCTGACCTAGTTTCCGTAATCTCCCAAGTTCCTCATACTGAGTAAACAAAGGCACAAGAAGGTTTTTGCCACTGTTGATATTTCCACAGCTAGGTTACAAACTTTTTATGCTGTTCCTTTAATGCTATAATTATGATGACACTTGTACTGTTTCCTATAAACAGAATTCTGTCTCCTTTACATGTTTGCAGAGGCAAAGGATTCAGTAATATTGACTTTCCTGAGGTACAAAATAGGATGGCCACAAAATCATGCATACTACCTTACTGTTGGAGACCAACAGGTTTACTCTTTAATGAATTATTTCAGCTCTAGTGATATATAAAAACCAATCTGTTTGCTATTTTTGGTTAAAAAGATACCCTGCCTTGGCTATCACAGTCACAGAGTGATTGAAGTGGAGCATGTTTGATGTTTGGATAATAAAGATGAAAACGGCAGGCAGAAAAAACAAAATAGAAGTTCAGTTAAAATACTAGTTTTCATTTTCCATTTCACACTATGTTTATATTACTGGCCCTGAAATTCTCTTTTTCACTTTTTCCATCCTTTTTTCTCTCTTCCACTTTTTGGGGGCCAGACCAAAGCACTGTTTTTAATGAGACTTGTTCCAGCTTCTCTTTTCAGGAGTATGTTTTATAATATTAACAATGACAAGCAAAAAGCAGTGGAGTGTTGTAATTATAATGCATGTAGGGTGAGACAGAGACCAAGTTTGAATAATAAAACCTTGGACTGAAGGAATTCACCAGTGCCTACCCAGTTTCCTTCTTGGTATCATTATACACTAAATGCATCAATAAAAATGAATGAACAGTAAATCTCTTTTTTTAAGTAACTGAGAAAATTTCAATCCTACCCACAGACTCTCCTCACTAGGATATGATTGAGGCATCAGGAAGGTTTTGAAGGATTTCTTACTCTAAATTACACAACGTTTAATGAATCAATATCTTCTAGACATAAGTACTAAGATAAGACCAAATTAAATTTCTTTTATCTTATTTTGTCATGAACAAGCATGTTTTAAAATGAACTGCTCCTTCACAATTAAAAAAGCATGAGTTTTCTTCTTATTTTTGTCCAAAATACTATGGTTTACCTGTAATAAATGCAATAAGAACTAAGTAATTTGTATTTGTTTGGCTCCCAGAGAATTTTTCTTATGTGGACCACATGAATTTAGCCATGATCAAGTAAGTTTAATGTTGAAAGACATTTTTCCATAGTTAATTTATATATTGAGGGAGTATAATAAAGCTATCTGGTTAAACAGAGCAAAGGAACAAAAGATACTGAATTGCTGTTATTTAAATATTACTTCTTGGTGTTCAGTGCTGAGCTACTATCCATCTTCTGCAGGCATCTCTTAGTATAAACTCAACTGATATAAACTCAACTTCTGCTGTGATGCTATCTGGTTCGTAGACAACAACTATGTTTCAGCTTTGTCAGATTTAGTCAGGTGAAAAATAGTTATATTTCAAAGGCCTTCTAACATGTAAAATGGTGAAGAAGAGACTCACTTTAAAAAACAAGAAAAAAAAGAAAAGATATTCGGTTTTCTTGAACACCACAGTCAAGAAATTTCAGTTTAGCACCATCACTTGGCTCAAGAGAGAAAAATACTTTTAGAATAACAGCTTCTCTCTGGCTCTATTATAGGTATCAGAACGGCAAACAGCCTCACCCAAAAAGGAAACTGGGAACACTCTTACTGATAAATTAACTGAGGATTTCAGAGGTTACTTAAAACATATTAAAACTCTCAATAAAAGTGATGCTTAAAAATTAAGTAGAACCTCATAGTTTTAAAAAAGATGCTTGCAACAATTCCTTGGCAATTTTAGTCTCTCTCAGAGAATGTTTTGAAGCTTACCAAATTTTGGATTCTCTGCTATTAATCATGAAAGAGCTCCATTTGATTTGTCAACATACCAGGTCTAGATTATGCAATTTATAGAAAGATCATATGATTCTTATGCTAGAAGTATGTTGAATGATCCTTATTTCTACCCAGTTTTTTAAAAAATGTTGAGGAAAGTTCTTTATGAAAGCAGGTACAGTACCAAGTGTCAATGGAATCCAGCTTCAGACAATGACCTGCTAATTAACAAGTTGTTAATTTTCATAATTATATTGTCTATTACAGGTTCAGAACAAGGTTTACATAAGATTGGACAAGTTCATGGAAGGGAAAACCATTGAAGATACTGAAATTATATAAGTCCGGCAAATTGCTGAAGACAGGAAGAGGAGTCAGAGGTTTTACTACAGCATTTGTTTATTCATATATCCTCCACCTTTGTTCACGGATATTCATGTACGTGACAATTCAGCCTGGCACTAGAGTGATTTCTATCTTTTTTAAATGGCATAGAGGAAGAATGAAAATATTGCTCCCTTTTCTTACTCCAAAAGTCATCACTGAATCTCTGATTCAGAAATCTTCAGTATCAGACCTCAAAAAATTCCAGTTTCTGTTCAATTTTTAAAAAGCTTAACACTCATTCAGGGGGAAAATGAGTTGCTAAATAATTTGACCAATTAAGCTTAACGCATTTAAAGCTTGCTTTATTGCTGTCATCCATGCTTTCTTTTCAGCTGATGTCCACTTGTAATTAAAATATTCAGGTCTGTTGTGATTAAGTCCAACAGCTTTACTCTCAGATTACTGGTAGTTGAAAAGTAAGCAGCAAGGGGGTTTTATTTCTAAATTAAGTTTCTTAGAGCGTCACATACATAGAATTAAAAACAGAAACACTTTAAAACATTGCATTTTTGGGCTTCCTCTCCCCAAAGCAGCTATGTACCTAGGGAAGAAGCTAATTACAAGAAAAGGACCAAGAAACACAGTAGCATCTTGGCTTGTATCAGCAAGAGTACAGACAGCAGCAGTAGGGAAGTGATTGACTCTACAATTAGCACTGGTGAGGCAGCACTTTGAATACTGTGTTCAGTTTTGGGATACTCACTACAAGAAAGATATTGAAGTGCTGGAGCATGTCCAAAGAAGAGCAACAAAGCTGGCGAAGGGGCAGGAGCACGAGTCTCTGGAGGAGCATTTAAGGGAACTGGGGTTGTTTAATCTGGAGAAAAGGAGGTTGAGGGGAGACCTTACTGCTCTTCACAGCTACTGCAAAGGAGGTTGTAACAAGGTGGGAGTTGGTCTCTTCTCCTAAGAAGTGACCAGATGAGAAGCAATGGCCTCAAGTTACACCCCGGGGGAGGTTTAGATGATATATTAGGAAAATTTTCTCCACAAAAAGAGTTGTCAAGCATTGAAACAGGCTGCCCAGGGAAGTGGCCAAGTCATTAACCCTGCAGGTATTTAAAAGATATGTAAATGTGGTGCTTGGGGACATAGTTTAGTGATGGATTTGGCAATGTTTGGTTTACTGTTGGACTCAATGATCTTAAAGGTCTTTTCCCACCTAAATGATTCTATGACTCCACATCTGCCCATCTCCTAAATATTTCCTTGAACTCTCACTGGCAAGCTCAGTTGGAAAATGCCTGCAGGGAACAAAAAAAGTTTTTCATCACACAGAAATGTTCAATTTGTTTATTTTATGAATCTGCAGTTCAGTAGGTTGTGCTTTTAAAAACCTCTGCTGATATTCCATCGAAGTTTATACAAGAGCATTCACAGTATTTTTTTCAATTTCTTGCTTATTGCTATACTTCCCTTTTATACAGAAGTGATTGACACAATAATGCTATTGTTCAGAGTAGGTATCTCATTTCCAGAAAAAATTGCATTTACTAAGAGGCACATTATCAAAACCTAAATAAAATACAGTTTTAATTTCATTGTTGAGATGTATTTTTCTTCAGACCAAAGTATTACTCTATCTACAATTCTCAAGTTACTTTGGGAAGAGTGCCAAAATCATGAAATACAGGAAACAATAATGAGAAGCCCTCTTGTCTCTGTAGTGGCACCTCAAATTATTTATCATGAACGAGGCAGGTTTCCAGAATTTCCATTTCAGAAATTCAAGCCAATGCTCTACTTGAATAAAATCAATCTTGGCTCAGTGGCTGGCAGTTTGTGGAAAAGAAAGTCTTTCGTTTCCCCTCCTTTTCCCAGGACACTTTTATTTAATAGCACAAACCCACAGGACTCAGACTGATAGCTCACAGAGCCATATGCTTTTTAATAATCTGTGGGAACCATATGAGTATTTAACTAAGCCCTATTGTCCTTCAGTTAGCTTCCCAGTCCTAGATTTCTTTAGTTTTTCCTTCATGAACATATTTGAATCTAAGCAGCTTTCTCTTCTCTTTCTTGTCTATGCTTAGCAGTTCAGCAGTTCAAAGGACAGACAGCTGAATTTTTAACTCATTTTTTATTTTTAAAAAGAGCCACCAATAAGAACAAATTTAGAAGGTAAGAGTGAAATAAGCTTGTGTTGTTCATGTCAAACAAGAATATCCCACATTTGTTTCTCCCTTTGACACAAGAAAGAAAAGCCAGCACGTTAATGCAAAATTTACCTCTGAGAGATGGCATTAAACTTTATTCCTTCTATATGTTCCTTAATTTGCATTGCTGGTCACTCCCTGCTCTTCCCATTTATAATATCAGTAATCAGCACGTGGGCACATGAGCCAAAGAAATCCAAAATAGCCATTCAAAATACAGAATAATTTTTTTTTAAATTATACTTACAGTTCTTTAAAATGTCATAGCCCTCCATTGGCTTCATTAGACAGTAGCTTTCTTTACATCATTTTGACGCAAATCACCAGGAACGGTATCTGAGCTATTTTGCGGTACCACTGCCCTGCAACATCTGCATGAGCTGACACTGCTGTACAGGAACAGAGGTTTCCAGTGCAGATCAACCATGTCAATGGGACAGCAAAGGAGCTATATTTTGCAACATGTGCTAGGAACATAAATAAATCATATGATTTACCTCAGTCTTTATTGTTCCTCTACTATCGTGACCTTTGTGCAATCCTTAAATAATGAATTACAAGCCCCTGCACTCACTTTGTTTTGTATCTTACAATGTGGTGACATTCAAATAAATTATATTTTTCCATCGTTACAATTCATCTCAAAGATTATATACTGCCTTTATCCTTCATTTTTTTCCCACGCTGTTAACTTTTAACATGTTTGGAAACAGAGCTTGCTTATTCAGTTCTACATACCTCAAATTATAATTGATAAATTTGAAAACAAAAAAAAACCCCAAACAACCAAACTTGAGACATTTGTCTTCAAAAAGGCATATATAGACAGATCTACAGTGATCTATGTATAAGAAGCTGATGTTCAGCTTCTCAGAAGAGCATCAGGACCAATGTTCCCCAAGGCAACAGAAGATGGTAAATATATAAACTGGTAAATGTATAAACTTGTTAAGTACTAAACACTCAGCTACAGTTTCAGTTATACAACTGCCTATAGAACTTATCACGGAGTAGAAATAGCTTAATTATAAAGAGCTTAGGGAAAAGCATAAAAAAAGACCTTAGAAAGGAACAGATGAGAATACAGAAATTAAATTCAGGGCTTTCACAAAAGCTTTTCCATAGCTTTACAGCTCCCTTGCACAAATTTACTGCACATACAACAGTATTCAAGACCTATCACTTTGTTGTTTCTTCATTCCTTATCAAATAAGGTATAGATTCCAGTTGTTGAAAATTGTGAGAAACGGTGCTCCTCTTGGACAACAGCTGTGTCAACTACAACTAGCACTGAACAATCAAATCAAGTTTGTGTCACTAGTAAAGTATGCATTATAAAACCTTATCTGTTCCCATAGACTGAATTCAACAGTAACTGTATTTAATTCTCACTTAAAACTACAAGATATGTCCAGCAGCATCTAAAAGAAATGTAATCATAACTATACGACTGATTATGGAGTGTGAGGAGGGAAGGAGAATTTATGTCACCATGAAATAAAATGTTCTACCAAGAAAATAAATGAGTCTGAAATAATGCAGACAGAAAAGGCACATGTGCTTTCCTATTTTTCTCTGGTAATCTGTTGGGAATTGTTTATTTAAGTGCCCTGGCAGGGCAGAGTTGGGAAAGTCACAATAGTGGTGAATGACTTTGTTGTGTTATGTTAATGAAGTGGCTTGAGGGTGGGGGCAGGAGTTTTCAAGCTAGCAACAAAGAGATGTGGGATGGGTGGTTGCCAGGAGGGGCTAGTTGCTAGAGCAGAAGGACCAATCAATGTTTAACTGATGTTTTGGCCTGCTTGTCCTATATAAACAACGAATAGATCCTGAATAAAGAACTTCATCTGAAATCATATTGATTTGTTTGTGAAATTCGTTGGCCCCTGCCACGTTAGTAATCATTTGGGAACTTTTAAAATTTCATTCCTGCCAATTATTCTAAAATGTCTGCTGCCATTACTGGCTAAGAGCAGGGCTTGTTCCATCAGTACATGGAACAGTACATCAGTACTGGCTCCAGCCTGTCAACAGCTCACAGCAGCAAGTTTCTAGAAAATCACTTTCAATTTCTACTTTGGCTGTTACTTAGTCTGTTAAAGAAAACTATCCACTTATCTTGTTCTTATTTCATCCTTTCTGAGGAGAAAGGCACATATGAATCTTTGAGTCTTATGCCTTCTTTAATAAGGAATAAGTTTCTATAGGGGAAAGAAACAACATGCAACAGACATGGACAAGGATAGGCAGAAATCCGATGCTACTAGAAATTTGAAATTTAGAATAAAAATTTCTCAGTCCCTGTAGTCATATATCAGAAGTGCATACTGTATAATTTCAAAGCCAGCTCATTCTTAGATTTGTATTATGCAATGAAGCATATACGAAGTTTTTTATAAACCACAGGTTATTGTATTTTTTGCTCACAGATCACCAGAACTGAAAGCTGTCTGGTTCAATTATTTCTCTGAGATTTTCTGCAGAACTTTCATAACCCCTAAATGTCACTTATGAAAGTACAATTACATCATCTCTTTGCCAACGTCAGCATTTGTCCTTACCATTCAAATTTTGTCCTCCTCCAATTCTTCATGCCATCCTCCTCACTTTCCCTTTCTCTTATTCTTTATTAACCCACAAGACATCAACCGTGAGCACACAAAAACCACTATGGATATAGTGTCTCTTAGATAACTATTTTGCAGAGAGCTTTCCACCTAAGCAAACGAAGTGGGCAAGTACCACTTATGAAAGATATCATGTTCCCATGAGAGTGTCTATCTCTCCCCTTTGCAGGAAATTACTGCCCCTGCAGCACAGCATAGCAGGGCACATGCATGCAGCCCTGCTCCCGACATTCATTGCACAGAGTATTAGTACCAACTTAGTATCAACTGAAATGCTAAGCTGTGAATGCGAGTGGCAGAATCACACAGTTCACTCTTCTTTTGCAGGAACCTCTGGCAAGGACTGGAATGCAGAAGAGTGACAGCAGAACTCCTAACTGCACCCACTAAATCACCCAAGTCCATCTGTCAAAATCCCCAAATTACCTGGATTGACTCCAAAATACTATTCTAGTTTGGGAAGCAGAAGAGCCAGCAACCACGACATCCAAAGGAAGTTTCTGTCTAAGGTAGTTAGCTCAAATGCTGACACCATGACTGCTACCAGCAAAAAAGACAGATTTGCACTAACTCTGGTACCTTTACAGGATAGGGAACTAAAAGCCAGAATGCTACTGTTGACTGAGACTTAAATTCCTTATGGCCTCCCTGAAAAACACAGCAAATTTGCGCTAGAAAACCCAGCTTTCAGCAGACAATGTTTTTTAATGGAGAAGTGTCCTAATATGCATGGTAGAGGCAGGGGAAGAGGAGAATGGGGAACGGATCTATGATAATTGTTACCCTCTTTTTCCTGTATCACCACCAGTTTTAGACTCCCCTGGCTGCCCTCTCCTCACACACCCTTTGCAACAGACGACATCAGCTACATCTCTTGGGAAAGCAAGTTGAGTTCACATCACTGAAGACTGGCGGATGTAATAGGAAAGGAGAGAAATCTTCCATTTCTGTCCAATAGGGAAAGCTACCAGAATTTCAAGAGACACTCATCCCAAAATGACTGCTCTGTCAAACACTTCTGAACATTTGCACAGCAGGAAAAAAAACATATATATTTCAAACAACAGGCATACACTTAGCCTTCAGTATAGGCAGTTCCTTTACATTCCAGGAAAATATGCTGATCTAATCAATCTTTTAAGGATTTTTAGATTTTGTCATAAGTACAATAGGTCGGGATAAACTACACCATTAAGGTATTTTTATTCTGCAAAAATCTGAGTAATTAATAAGAATTGAAACATTATCTACAGCTGATTGATTGTGTAGAATTTTCTCAGTCTAGTGCACCTCTAATGCAGAGATACTTCTAAACATATTCAAAAGCAACATTAAACCATGTCAGTAACAAAAGCTTTTATAATAGATTCAGTTCTTAAGAGTTTATGAAATAGATGTTTGTACAAGAGTTCCGCTGCTCAGGTCTGCCACTTAGCAATCTTATTAAAAAATACAGTTAAGCTATTCATACTGAAATATACTCAAATGGTCAGAAAAAAAATAAAGGCAGAAAATATCACAAAACCATAGAATAGTTTGGGTTGGAAGGGAAAATTAAAGGCCATCTAGTCCACCATCTCTGCCATAAGCAGGGGCATCTTCAACCAGATCAGGTTTTTCAGAGCCCTATCCAACCTGGCCTTGAATGTTTTCTGGGGCAGGGCACCTACCACATCTCCAAGAAACCTGTTCCATCATTGTAAGGAATTTCTTCCTTACATCTACACTCTGAATCTACCCTGTTTTAGCGTAAAACCATCTCTTTTCCTATCACTCCATGTCCTAATAAGTAGTTTGCCCCTATAAGCTTCTTTGAAGTATTGAGGGGCCATGATAAGTCGGGGAGCACTAACTGGTATTGGAGATGCTGATGCTCTGTCACTATGGGAAAAGCCTTTTTCAAGACAGGTGAAGTACAAGAGGACACTCAGGCCAGTTGCATTACATTTACAATCTATAATTAATCTCACTCAGATATGCCTAAATATTTTATTTTTCCTCCACAATACTAGCCAGTTTTATTGAATAGAGACAAATCATCTTCAGAGCACCTAAAAAACAAATGCAGCTTAAAAAAAGTCTCTAATTTTATGCTGCAGTGTTAGATCTGATATTATACCTCAATAAAGTCATAGAGAAGTGTTAATGCTTTACATTTGAAAAATCTCTTATCAGATGTCTAGCTTTCATTAGCACAAATTTGGCATTTGCTAACATTTTCATAGAATCATAG
>WAAB01010903.1:99456-189999 GCA_013389865.1 Piaya cayana | reverse complement strand
CTATGATTCTATGAAATAGTTGTAGCCTGAGAGATCTGTTCTCTGTGATGTTTCCGTCTGTGACTTTCAAATTCTGTGGAATCCACTCCCCATGCCTCTGCAATCCCTTAAATGGACAGAAGGGGGGCTTGAAAAACATTGTGCAGTGGAGGCTGCAAGCATTAAGGACATTTCAAGGGAGGATATGATGTGAACATGGGTTTTTCTGCCCCTTTCATGGCTGATAATGACAGTGTGAAAAGGAAGACGAGATGTTGTCTCTGAAGAGCAATAGTTTTAGTATAGATCAGTGTCTGGGTGTGGTTTTTTGAGACTTTTAAAGGATATTCTCTTTTCTGCATAATAAAAGAGCAGTAGTGACATTTTAATGATGAATGCATATGTAAAAGCAAATATTACCCAAATGGGTATTGTCACCCTAAAAAGAAAAGGTTCTGTAAAGAAGGCTTATGTTCCAGAAAGGAGCATGGAGGAAGTGCCAAACCCAAGAGCCGACAATGAAGCTGAGTTTCTTCTAGATTTCCTCTGTTTCCATGCATTCCAATACCACCTCTCAGTGCTTTCTAAAAATGACCTCACTTTTGTCTATAACTGGGTTATCTACTGAGAGGAAAGTAGAATTTTTCTTCATTGCTTTTAAGCTCTTCAAAATGATTCCTTGAAAAGATTTTTAACCCTGCATTATCCCTGGAAGTGTTCAAGGCCAGGCTGGATGGGGCTTGGAGCAACCTGATTAAGTGGGAGGTGCCCTTGCCCATGGCAGGGTGTTGGAACTGGATGAGCTTTGAGGTCCCTTCCAACCCAAACCATTCATAGAATCAGAGAATCTATTTCCTATATTGATGCTTTTTTTGTACCACTTAATGTCTTCTTTTGCCAACCTGATGATAGCTTGGCTTGGATGATAGCTTAGCTGGACTGAGGAACATGTTATCGAGCATCTTTTTAGCTATTAAGTGTACTGATTGAATACGCACAAGATTCATTGTGGAATTGTTTTTTTAGGTTGGACTGAAGCTTGTCAGTCAATATGTTTCAGTATTCAATGGCTAATCCTGTTGTTTGGTTTATAGATCCTTGATTGATTCCTCAGTGGCCTCATTCTCCCTGCAGGTTGCTGACCTGAGCTGGAACACATGGTAACTTCTTTCTGGCTGCTTTGCTTGAACGCTGTCTGTGTTTTTACTGTGACAGTGTGCAGCAGCTGGGTCAGGAATACATCTGCTTTCCAAAGGTAGATCTCCTTCATGAAACAATACCTTTTCCTATAAGCAATCATAGAACCATGGAATGGTTTGGGTTGGAAAGGACCTCAAAGCCCATCCAGTTCCAACCCCTGCCATGGGCAGGGACACCTCCCACTGGATCAGGTTGCTCAAAGCCTCATCCAACCTGGCCTTGAAAATCTCCAGGGATGGGGCAGCCACAACTTCTTTGGGCAACTTGTGCCAGTGCCTCCCCACCCTCACAGGGAAATGTTTCATTCTAAGATCTCACCTAAATCTCCCCTCTTTCAGCTTAAAACTGTTCCCCCGCTAACTGTCCTGGCAGGTTGTAGCAGGCTCTTGTTTCGTAGCAGGCTCTTGTTTTGTAGCAAGCAATGTTGTGGAATGTTTGGATAGTCAGCCTTAGTTGGAGGAAGGGAATAATTGACTGCTGTACAGAGACAATGATCCTCTACTGGTGTCAGACTTGAGGAAAGTGTAACAACTATGTGGAAGAAAAAGGCTTTTCCCTATTCTGTGAATGTTCTAAAAATGCCAAATGTAGTATAGTCAACTCCAGGACAAGATTTAAACAGATACTTAAAGGAGACCTTAACCCATGAAATCACCCTCTCCTGCAGCCCAAATCCCACCTTCTGAATAAATAGATTCTCCTGACAGAATAATTCATCCCCAGTCATGAAAGCATCAGCTTTAAACGACAGCATGTAGGGAACCTCTGCTTGTTAGGGCCAGATCAGTGGCCTGGATGCCTCGGATGTAAACTCATGAAGGGAAGATTAATTTATCTGTCATCCTGTGCTTTGACAGTTGTTGTAAATCTGATTTAGCTCTGAGAAGAAATGGGAGGACCTTTGGATTTATAAAGGTGATACTAGGAAAACTGAACCTAGGCTCTCTGAGCCTCGAAGAAACAAAATGCACTTATGGTCAGCGAGCTCTTGAGTAATCTTCAGGCATAAACAAAGAAGTGGTGGGGGCAGAGTCAGCAAGGCTCAATTTCCACAGGCAAGGGCTGTGTGGGGTGAACTAGTGGGGTATCTCTGCTGGGACTCTCTAGTGAACAGGACTAGAAGCCAGGATCTGTTGTTTATAGATCAAAGGTAGCAGACAACTGCATGAGCCATGTGCATGTGCTTGTTTTAAAAACAGGTTGGCAATGGTTTTAGAGTTTTTCCATTTCTGACATTTTCAACTTCATAGATGCAATTTTCTTTTCTTTTTGAGAATTCATAAAGCTGTCAGATTGATTTATTGAGGAATGATATTGTGCAGGTTTTAAACATCCATAGCAATGCATTTGTAAAATCTAAATGAAAGCTCTAATGGTCATGACCTCGCTGGAGATGGACTGTGGTCTTAGGATGGGAGTGTTTATCTGTGGAAACAGAGCAGGTGGGTAAAGCTCAGAGTAGTTTCACTTGTTAGTGCTCATCTGCTGGTATATTGTGCACTGTGAGAACTGGGAGACAGTATGTGTCTTGCCTTCTTTCTTATTCCACACACTCCAAATTAAACATAGTGTAATAGCTGTGGAAATTTCATTTTCACTTTCATATCAAAGGACTGAAAATAAAAGCTGTCAACACTTGTAAAATCTGAGTGCCCTAGGGTAGGACAGCACTATTTTTGTTAGGTTAGTGTAAGGGCATCTGCAAATACTATGGTATCTGCTGTGGAGGTTCAGTGCAAAGAAAGCTTTCATCTTTATGGAGGTGAGTTTCTGAGGATTTATGCTGAGTTCAGACTATATAAAACTTCTGAGACCCCACTTGTACTGTTTCACCTTACATGTAGTGCAGGTGCAGGCCTCTACATAGATATCATTACTCTGCAGGACTAGATTGCAGTGGAGTGCTTGGTTTCCATCTGCCAGTGAGCTGGTAACTGTGCCTTTCTTGGTTCATGAGGTGACCTGAGCATTAACTGCTTCTGCATTTGGCTGGAAGTAAACGATGATGTAAGAATCCATCTTCCTTGAGAGGCTAGAATGCTCATGAGCTCCTTTCCTCCTTCTTCACTTCTAGCTGCACTACCTGGTAGTTCAGGACCTCACATCGGATTTTGTTAAGGTTGAGTCATGGATGCCACCCTGTTGTAAGCTTGCAGTGAGTTGGCAGAAGGTGTTCTATTGTTACACTCTGCAGATTGTATGGGTGTTAGCTCAACCTAGAACTGCTTTTTGAGTACACGGTTTATTTAGAAATGTAGTAGGAATGAACTTCATGACCTGTAGTAACATACACACTTGCTCTTCTTGTGTGCAGTCATCTTCTCAAAAACGTCCTCTGGGTTTCATTGTGGTGCAGCAATGGAAGCTGCTCAATTTTGTGTAAATGTGTTTATGAAATGGCTGGGATGAGAGTTTGTAGGAATGTAGTCATTGCACTAAATGAGAGTGCAGTATTATAAATGTTACTATTTTATTAGTATTATGATAAACATTAGTGTTGTGATAAATATGAATATTATAATTTGGCCAGGCTGTTCCTGTTGCTTGAAGTAGGAGGTCAGATTTTGTCCCTTTGCTCAGGCAGGGCATGATATGAGATTGTGTTGTAGTGAGATCTGAGTGTTGGAGGAAGGAGGATCAGCTGTGGCATGATCATGTATATTGACTGTTTTCAAATCAAGATGAAGTCACTTCAATATTTGATATTCTCCTCTTATTGTAACCCAAATCAACCTCGTAGCTGAGATGGAGAGCCTCAGTGAAACTTGCGCTTCCAGGCTTTACTTCTGGATGGGGTGTGATAGTAATTAATCTAATTTTTGCTAGTGACATGAATGAATTTTTGTGAAAGATGGGATCTCATTAAGGACTTCTCTAGTTCTACTACTTAAAGAATCATAGTGCTCTCTAGGCAACCCACTGGTCTCTTGTTGAGTGTTTTTGCCTGTGGAGCTGTGTCTGAAGTGCATCTTAGAGTTCTCATTTGAGTGGCAATGAACAGAGTGTAGTTATTTGTAAAACACTTGAGCTGGATGCTCTGGTTTACTGCTCAAAGGGGAACTAGTCTGGGAAGACAAACCAAATTGGTAGTGGGTAAAACAACTGTTGAGCTGTGCTACAGAAACCTGGGAAGAGGAGTTGGGTGATATGAATGGATGAAAGATGGAACTGCTTTAAGAATTAAATTCTTGTTGCTGTACAAATGGACTGAACCATATCAATATTTCTCTGAATTTTCACACTTCAAACCATTTTTTACCATCCTTTGGGCAGATCAGAATTGTACTCTGTTCCACAATGCTTCAGACTAACAATATTCCAATTCTGCATGGCTTCACAGGTTTAACGCAACAGAATTTTTTTCAGAAGCAGATTAACTCCTCTAGAAGAAAATATGCACTAAAGACCTCTCTAAGGCAAATATATTCATGTAAAAGAGGGGTTCCTCCTGAAAAATTTAAGCTATTTCAGTCAGGAGATAATAAAAAAAGACAAAAAGAGGAGACTTTGCACAACATTTCTTAACCTTTTTTTTCCGTCATTCCCTTTTAAAGGCACAGTAGGGAGCCATGGGAAATGTATTTTCATCTTGGATTGTAGGAGGAATACATATTGTTTGTTTAAGGCATCAGGTATTGAGAAATGGCAGGGTGAAAAGTTTGACCTAAACTGCCAGATCTGATCTGCGAGGGGGTAATTGAGTTGCCATGTTTTTTTTCTCCTCAGTTTAAATCAAGTTTTGCTATAGCCCATTTAAGTGTCAGACTGGTAGCAAAACTTGACAACTTCAGGGTGCAAACTTGCTTTTGATCAGGATTTACATGCAAATCTTTTTTGCCTTCAACTGTCAACTCCTGTCTTGACACCAAGAGGGGAGGTGCCCCCATTTCTTGCAGCCTTAAGGATGATGGTCAATGCTGTTGGTTGGCATGTGGAAGAAAATTATGCTGGTAATATGGTGGTTAAACTTTTTTTATCTGTGTATTTTTTCTACCCCCTTTCCTGTCAGTCTGATGTTGCAGCTGGGCTTCTAATCTCCTTTTTGCCCAGAAGAAAATCTAACAATAATCCTGAGTTTGATGTCAGGGAGAAACTAGAGAACTGGGGTAGAGGGTCACCAGCGTACCAGGGAATGGGTTTAAGCTGCAAAACAACACAAAGGATGCTGACAGTCCACATTTTCCTGGGCTTTAAACAAAGTCTTTGGTAAGTTTAAAGAATCTTCTCCTTGCATGACTAAACCTATTGATGGTTTAGAGAAAAAGCTGCCTTAGAAGGCTTAAGGCTGAACCTTCTTTCCAATTTTATCCAAAACTTTCAAATGTTAAATTTCTTTACAATGTATAATTGGAGAAAAATTACAGAGGGCCTCATGAACTATGAGTAAAGTACGTGAATGAGTAGCATGTCTTCTTTTTTTTGCAGGCATATCCTGTAAAAGTTGTGTGTAAAATACCTTTTAGATTAATTAAAATTCCATTTACACTTTACATCTGGAGCTCATCTTTCAAGAAAATCTCCCACAGGAAAGTAAACTAATAAAACAAAAACTGTAATTTAATACTTGAGGGATTCTAAAAATAAAATCAAGTTCAGAAATAGACTGGTGAGGCTATTATACCAAACTAAACAAATGATGCAAGAAGTTACATCGTGCAAAGGGTTGTTGCTATTTGATTTTCTACTTAAACAGTTTTTTCTCTGTAGAGCAGGGACATCAAACACACTGTTCCACTGAGGTGGCAGGCAGTGTCATGTTTGATAATCTACATATGAAAGCGTAACTTTTCAAATCAAGATTTTGAGACAGAATCTGCTTTATCTGCCTTGGACCTTACTTGAGCAGTCAAAAACCTGAGTTGTTCTAATGTGTGCTGTGAAATTTTAATTGAATTGTTAGTGACACTTTGGAGTGACATAACACGCGAGGAACTTCCAAGAACTGATCATGGGAAGCCCTTTTTCTTACTGTTACAAAACAGAAAACACTGGGAACTTGACAAGTCCAAGTGTCTGAGGCCAGGGGCATAATTGATAGCAGGCTGCCTGCATCCAAGGTCCTTTAGCGGTAATTGCAAGCAGGATCTGACTCTCTGATCTCACCAGTGGTATTCACCATGCCAAAACGACCAAGCTTTGACAGATTGCTTTCCTACAGTAATAACTTAGGCATGTTCCCTCTCTCATATGAGGCCACACATCCCTCCCGCTGCAGAAAATGAGTTGAAAATGAGTTGCTTCTTTTTTTAACGGGGCACTGTTAAAATAACTCTCTTCTATTATATAAGCCCAGTAGTGCCAGGGGACTGAATTTATATGTTTATAAACAGGAGATATTACTTTAGAGTACCACAGTGTAATGTTTCACTAGTTCTATAGGATTTCAAATGTTTTGAAAATAATATGTGGGGTTTTTTTCCTCCTCCTTGCTCTTAAGAGACCCAAAGTGCCACATTTTATGTTTAATTGCTTTCATCTCGCTCTTATTTTTACAAACTGAGTGCTGACTTGTACTCAGATTTGTATCTTGGATGAATCCAAGTCCCCAGAGGGGGAGTTGGAACTATTTTTTTATTCCTCATAGGTTGAAATGAGACCTATTTTGTTTGAGGTTTTTTTTTTAAACTTTCTCACTGTGTTTGGTTTCTGTTATGTTTTGAAGCTTTTATGTGTTGTTTGATTTTTTTTTCCTTTTATTTGTATTTATTTATTTATTTATTTCTTCCTCTGGAATGTAATTTTGTCTGCAAGCTACAATTGGAAGCTGTAATATCCTGGATAATATATAGCAGTTCTGGTTTTACACTCCTGTTAGTGACGGAGCTGGACTAATTCTGGTGTAAGGACCCCTCTGTGCTGCTCCCAGTGGTCTGTGTTCTCTGGCACCATGAAACGCCTGGCAACTCTACCCTATAGCTGTCTAAACAAGGTTTCTCCCTAGGTACTAACATCAAAAGAGCTACAGTAAGCTAAGGCAATGGGAAATTGCGACCACAATATGAAGTTTATGCAAACTGAACATCTACTGCTATGACTGACACTTTCATTAATGAATGCAAACCTCTCAGAAGATCAAGGTGCATTTCCATAAGTGTTAAGGGTGGAAGGTTTTATAACTTTCAACTGCAAATAAAAAGTGGTAAGAATGCGAAGTTCTTAGCTGGGAATATAAGTTGCACGCATGCACATGGTAGAACGTTTATGGTGACTACATGGCATTTAGTTAGCTACTCCACGGTGCTTTGGAATAAAGGACTCTGAAGGTAGACAGACTTTCTTTAGGAAACTAATTGAATGCTCAAGTCATGTGTTTGTTGCTTTTTAACTCCAAGTCTGTAAGAGACTGCAGACAAATTCAGGTGATCTGCCCATAAATGCCACCGAAACCAGCGATGAGGCACAGAGTTGTGATGGCATCAGGGATGCAATCCTGGGCTCTTCTGTCAAGACAGGAAAAACCTAAATCTGTTTGAGTGAATCCAGAGGAGGCCACAAAGGTGATTGGAGAGCTGGAGCACCTCCCATACAAGGACAGGATGAGAGAGTTGGGGTTGTTCAGCTTGGAGAAGAGAAGGCTTCAGGGAGACCTTAGAACAGCTTCCAGTACAGAAAGGGGCTGCAGGAAAACTGAGGAGGGGCTCTTGGTCAGGGAGTGCAGGGATAGAATGAGGGGGGATGGTGAAAGAGGAAGAAATATTTCTTAGGAAGAAATATTTTCCTGTGAGGATGGAGAGGCACTGGCCTAGGTTCCCAGAGAAGTTGTGGCTGCCCCATCCCTGTTCAGTGTCAGGCTGGATGGGGCTTGGAGCACCCTGATCCAGAGGGAGGTGTCCCTGCCCATGGCAGGGGATTGGAACTGGATGGCTTTGAGGTCCCTCCTAACCCAGATCATTCTGTGATTCTGTGCCATAAAGAGCTAATGTTAATTTTTTATACATAAGTTATGGTAGGCCGTGTATGTTCACTTTTTAAACTCCTTTGTCCCACTCACATTGAGTTAACCTCACATTTTTTGTAAGTGTAGAGAATAACTTGAAAATGATTAATAGAAGACTTCAATCTGTGAACATACTTCTGTGGATGTGTAAGAAATAGCTTACTTTTTTTCTTCAAGTATGTAGATTTAAAGTAAGATGAATTGTTCACTGTGTACCTGATGGGTCATGGAGCTTACTCATAAGCTTCTATAAACTTTTGGGGTCATGTGAACACTTTTAGAGGCTTGCTTTGATTGCAGTAAATAAATCTTTGTTTGTAATAAGATGGAAAAATAGAGAAAAAAAATGAAGCTAGAGTATTAAAAATAACTAAGTTTTGGGGTCAAGCCCAATTCATTAAAATGAGAAAAGCAAAGAGGAGAGTAAAGCTTGGCATTAGTTTTGCAATAATAATTTATCTTCACCTTGAGCCCATCCTTCGGACAGACCTTTGTTTGAACTGCAGCTGGCTTGGTTTATGTATGACCTGCTGGGAGCTGAGGTTGTAATGAAAACCAGTTATTCTTCCAAATTACTTGCAAGTAGTAGTGCCTGTTTTATCAAGCGCTCTTCTTAATTTGGCACATGGTAGGGCTTTTAATATTTATTTTTTCTCCATTAATCACACTGTATCCTATAAGAAGTCTAAATACAGTGATGAAATACTGTATGTTTTTCTTAAAGCATTCTGAGGACTAACACTTCTCTAGAGAGTGTCTGTTAGGAGCTCTTACCATTAATTCATGGCGTTATTTATTGAGGATTTTCATGCATGTGGTGCCATATTATGAACTTTCCAAATTTCTTCTTGAATCAGGGATGAGTTTCATAATTTTGCAGTTTCATGATTTAGTGGCAGGGTTAAAGGACAAAAAAGGATGAGGAAAGTATAGTGATTTAACAGAAATAGAAATGCAGAGCTTTAAAGCCTTTCTTTGTTTAAAACAAATTTAAGATGGCATTTTACTTTTGAACTGGTGATTCACTTCGAGTTATTCTGGTTTTCTTTGTTCTCAATATAACCCTGCATTTTGTTAATGTAAACTGTACACTCAGGTCTGTACAAGGTAAACATGGCTGCTGACCTGTTTAATCTGAACAGCTCAAGATTAAATAATACTAGTTTGGGGGAAACCTGAAGATGATGAGAACTTAAACAAGGGCAACGTAGCCAGTGAAGGGGCTGGAGCACAAGGATTACGAGGAGCAGCTGAGAGAACTGAGGTTGTTTAGCCTGGAGAAGAAAAGGCTGAGAGGGAAGACCTCATCACTAACTAAAACTATGTGAAAGGAGACTATAGTGAAGTGGGCGTTGGTTTCTTCTCCCAGGGAATAAGTGGTAGGATGAAAGGAAATAATCTCAAGTTGCACCAGGGGAGGATTAGATTGGATGTCAAGAAAAATGTCTTCACTGAGAGGTTTCTCAGGCTCTGGCAGAGGCTGCCCAGGGAAGTGAATGAGTCCCAATCCCTGGAGGGATTTAAAAGATGAGGTGCTCAGTGATGGTTTAGTAGTGGACAGGTGCCATTGGACTCGATGATCTCAAGAGGTCTTTTCCAGCCACATGATTCTATGATTCTGTGACACTGAGGGCTTGGTAGCACAGCTGTTGGTGCAAGTTCTTGCCATGTTAAAATTACATCATCTAAACAGGGAGGCTGCGTTTGATAATGCACTGACTTCTGTTTTATTTTCACTGTATTAAAACATAAGCTTTATGGATGTAATATTTTGTTATATGGGATGTTGGCAGTGCTTGCAGACATTATATATATTTTGGGTTTTTTTCCCCCCATAAAACCTGTAATATTTCTCCAAAATGGCTTAACTTCCTGTTTTATTTGTAGGTTAAAATTGCACAGTTTTGTTCATTTCTAAGCAAGTTATTTATGTATCAGTGCACTTTTATTGGCTTGGACTAAATACACTTTTTGTAGAGGCTATGCTATTTTATCATTTATTTCATAAGATACCATTACATAGACAACATATACCACTATTAGGCACACAAGTCCAGGCTGTATTGCATGTGCTACCGGGAACCAAGGAGAAATCCTAGTAAGTGGAATTTACTTTGGGCATATGAGTCACAGTCAAGTAGACAAACCCGGTTGTAAACTTATAAACATTTCTAAAGAATGCCAGTCATGGCTTTATCTTTCTATGCGAGAAACTACTGAACGGGTTTTTCTACGTCTCTGAGAGAGATTATTTTCATGTGAAGAAAGGAGCGGTTTAACTGCAAGGTGGCTTTTGAAATAAACTTCATCTTTCTTCAGTTTGGATAATTTAACTTTCACAGTTTAGCACTAAATCTCAGTATTTATGCTTCTTTGCACACACAGAGCCATCCCAGTTTGTTTTTAATATGGCTCACTTTTTTTATGAGATCAATTTTAAATCAGCATGTAAATCTTAATTATGAGTAGGTTGATAATAGAATCATAGAATCAGGGAATCATTAAGGTTGGAGAGACCTCTGATATCATCCAGTCCAGCCATCAGCCCAACATCTCTGTGCCTGCTGAGCCATGTTCTGAAGTGCCACATCTACATGCTTTTTGAACACTTTTGGGGTGGAGACTCCATCACTGCCCTAGGCAGCCTCTGCCAGTGCTTCACCAGTCTTTCAGTAAAGAAACTTTTCCTAACATCCAGTCTAAACCTCGCCTGGCACAACTTGAGGCCGTTTCCTATTGTCCTATCACTTGTTACTTAGAAGAAGAGGCTAGCACCTATCTCCACAACCTCCTTTCAGGAAGCTCTAGAAAACAGTAAGGTCTCCCCTCGGCCTTCTCTTCTCCAGGCTAAACAATCCCAGTTCTCCCACCTGCTTCTCATAAGACTTCTTCTCCAGACCCTTTACCAACTTCATTGTCCTTAACATATTAGTAAACTTTTGAATGAGGAACACTAGTAACATTTGTTGCCATATGTATAGTAGTTTCCCAAGATATTTTTGAATAGTATGGAGTCAAATGTCCTGTTTTACAGTATAATTACCAGTTCCCTTTTCCTTGTATTAGGAATGCCTCTGCAATTTCTGGCATATATAATTTTCTAGTTTCATTCTTACTTCAAGGCCATCATGCAGCATCTAATAAAAATGATACAATTTGAGCCAATGTCAGGTGGTGTTTCTGGGACTACTTGTCTCCTGAACCCTAGTTGTCATTGGAGTAACTAGGACTACAACTACTTCATCCTATTTTTCAGCATCAAGTGACTCAGTAAAATTAACAATGATCTCTGAGGACCTGTTCAGTTTCATTGTTTGAATTGCATTCTCTTCTTTTGATGCTTTCCCACTACACTGTATTTGTATTTTCCATGCAATGTCTTTTGTCTCAGTAGAAGTGCTGAGAAGATGGAAGTATTTGCTTAGAGAATAAACACTCTGATTTAAAGACAAAGAGTTTTTTATTTTCTTTTCCTTTTTTTTTTTCCCTGTGCAGTGAAAGCAGAGCCATAGATTCTTTCATTCGGGCACAATGTGATTGTTATAGTATATTTTGCATTAATGCATGGAGGGACACTTGCCTAAATTGCTTTCTGTCTCTTGTGGAAGTCTTTGATCCCAGTGACAGTTTGACTGCATTAATGCGAGTGTATTGGTTAATCCTTTGCTTAACTTGTTCTTTTTGGCACAGTCAGGGGCCTTTCCAAAGATAATCTGTCAGCATAGGGTAAATCCTAATCAAACAGGCCAAAAGAGGAGCTGGGCGATGTGTTCTAGGCTGAAGAGCTCTTTTTCATGTCGACATATATTTTTGATGTGGTCTGTTTTGCATACTCTGAAATGTAAGCGCATATATAAATTCTGGCTGGTCACAAGGGGCTGCATCCTCTTTAAACACCTTGGTTAAATTCTAAGTTTCAGATTCTCTAAGTGCTGTATGTCAGCTTTGCTACAAAGGATTGTGTTCAATAGGGGTCTGCTTGGTTTCAATCCTTTGAATTGAACAACAAATCTAAACTTCTAGATTCATAAGGTCAAAAAAACCAATGAAATGGAAAACTTTCATATTTTTCATGTGATATCCGAAAAACATGATCACGTGTGAGTGGCTGAGTTTCTAAGCCAAAACCTTCTTTTTCCCTGCAAATAACTGAAATGGGAAACTGTGATCCAAGTTTGGAGAGGTTTAGATTAGTTTTAAAGTTAATCGTGATTAACAAACTGCCACCAAAAAAACCTAGTTTTTGCACTTTGAAGAAGCTTCATTTAATGATACGAGACTTAAAGTAACAATCAGTATCCTTGATTGCCTAGCATCAAATTGACAAGTGTACATCTAATCTTGTAAAGTAAATTGCAATACAGAAAGATCGAGAGGTCCTTTCTCTAAAATAAACATATATCTTGATATTATTCGTTATTAGTAGAGACGAAGTCAAAGCTCTTCTTTAAGAATTGAAGTGTTTCAGTTTTTCCACAGAATGGTGCTTAAAAAGTGCGTATTAATATAAAAGTGGTGGGAGACCTGAGATACATTTTCCCCTCATTGTCAGTTCAGCAATCAACTGTAATAAGAGCTGATGTAAAATTTTCATACACTTTAAAACATTCTTTAATGCCTTTATGCTACTTGAAACACTTTCAGTTTTTATTTAACTTAACAAGCATATTGGGATATTCTTTATGCAGATAAAACAAGCTTAAATAAAGTTGTTAAAAGTGCCTGCAACTAAATTGCTTGTATAGTCCTTTTGCTTTACTTCTCCCTCCCCTTACACTTAACATGATTAAACAGGATATTATATAATATAGTGCATGCTAAGTGGTTCTGTGATTCATATGAACCTTATTGCTGTCGACTCAGCCAAAACAATTTCACTTTCACAATCCTGTACTACTCAACTAGTGGCGTTACAGCAAACATGGGATGCCTGGAGATGGAAATGTGATTTCTCTTTCTAAATAACGTTTCTTTCTCTGTTCCCAATTAGGTGATTTTTCACTTGCTTCCATAGTTTTCATTTAGATTTAGTGGATGTCTTAGGACTGTGCCAAAATATTTCATTGATGTTCCATAAAAGAAATGTAGGGTGGTGAGCTTCCATTTACATTTTGTAAAAAAATCCATTTACATTATGTAAAAAACACACCCAAACAACTCCAAAACCTAAATAAATGCTTAGTATTTTTGGCATCTGAACAGAGGCTATACTGATTTTCTAATCAAAATAGCCTAAACTAATGGAGAGAGAAAGGGAATTAATGGAAGTTGTCTCTGTCTGAGCTTCTGATACCGAAGGGTTTTGTTGACTGAAGAGAAATTGGCATTTTGAGATCCAGTGAGGATTTGGTTCTGCCTGTGCATGGCCATACTTCTTGTGTGTTGTTCAGGTTGTGGGAGTAAGTTGTGAAGATTCTTCCAAACTACTTAGGATACCCATTTACTTGAGGGCCTTTCCCATCAATCATATTACATAGTATGCTTTACAATGGTGTTGGTTTTGTGTTTCACAGGTGGTTGCTCTAGCCCTTGGCATGCTATTTTGATTCTTCCTCCTCCTTATTTTGTTTGCATTTTAATTTTGGCTGCATTATGTTATTTAGTGTTTATCTTTGTTTATTGTATTTTTCATTAATTGGAAGTGCGAGTGTCATTACTAATAATTTCAAACACTGGCCTACTCCTAGGGATCAACAAATAATTAGAATATTTATAATGCACCAATCTGAGAGAAGTTTTGGATGATCATGGGTATCTGTCTGTGAAAGTTCTGTCAGCACATAGTGAGGAAAGTGTTTTGGGATGCATAAACTCTTGAGTTGGGTTTGCAGTGTTTATCATTAAAGAAATTATGCCTACTGTGTGAAGTAGTCAGAATAAATACAGACTCATCAGTTTGAACAGTGAGTGGCAGTTTTCTTTCTGGGCATAGGAATTCTCTTGGTTTTTTTCATATGGTGACAATTATTTCCCTGGCTGCGTTAGCATGACTGTGAAGTAAAGCAAGTGATAAATTAGGAAGATGGAGCTGAAGGCATAGAGCCTCAGCCTGGCTTAAACAGTTTTTAACTATGCTATTGCATCTGTGACATTATAGAAGAAGGTAAATACTTGTGCTAGTCAGCGTACTGTGCTGTGATGCTTTGGTTAGCTACCATCCTAACAGGTAAAAGAATAAGCATGTTGGGGAGGATGTGGAAGGATCCTGACTGACCACAGCAGCAGGTGATTAATGGGTAACAACGCTCTGACAGGAATTGCTGACAAGGCGATAATGAGATTAGCACCTTCTGATTCTTTTATTAACAAGTAGCCAAAGAATCATTTGGGCATGGCAGTAGATAATCATAGAAATTAAGAGACACTATGGAACCTTTGGGTAGTGCATCATACACTTAGTGCTGAAAGGTCACCTGCAGGTTAACAGAACCATCTCCTTTTGCATATATAATTGCTGAATATGATGGTGTTAGTTAGAGATAACGAGTGGATGTATTATTGCATTTATTTCTACATGCTGGTGATTCAGGCATATTGCAGTGGAACAGTTCATTTTATACAGGGAGCACTTGCTCACTTTGAAAAATTGCACTGATCAATTGTTGTACCAATATGAATTTTTTTTTTTTTTCATGGAGCTTTATACTAGGATTGATGAATTTGAGTTACTGTTTCTCAGTTAACATCTTGCCCTTTTGTGATGCTTAGTATTGATGTGTTAAAACAACTACTTTTGGAGTAGAATCATAGAATGTCCTGAGTTGGAAGGGACCCCCAAGGATCATTGAATCCAACTGCAGTCCCTGCGTAGGGCAGCCCCAACATTCACACCGTGTGGCTGAGGGCATTGTCCAAATGCTTCTGGAACATTGTCAGGCTCAGCACTGTAACTGCTTCCCTGGGAGGCTGTTCCAGTTCTCCACCACCCTTTGGGTGAAGAACCTTTTGCTGATATCCAAGAAAGGAAAGGGATAAACATGAACATGATAGAAGTGTTAGGCTATTTGTCTTGGAGATAGTTCGGCATTTTTCTTATTTCACTGTTATTCTGGCAGGTATCACTGCATAGAGGTTTCATTTTCTTTATGACCATTTATGAGTAAGTGGGTAAAGGAAATGAATTGTTATTTTCAATGGTTTTAAAATATTAATAGCTACAAAGGTATTTTATAAACACATTTAATTGACTGTTTCACTGACATTAATCCCATTTGACAGGGAAATCTGATAAGAATGTTGCCATGATTTTGCATTTGACCAAGATAAAACACCTTGATATTTATCATCAGACTAAATTGGCTTGGAGGCTTTTTCCTAGGGGCTTACATTGATGCAATTACTCAGGTTGTGTAACTGTGAACAGGAGCACAGATGTGCGGATTGGCATGATTTAACCTTCCTTTAGATCAAAATAATTTTAAGACAGAACTGATACAAATACTTTTTATGTCTAATCACAAGCAGGGTGGCTGTTCCCCGCAGCAAACAAACCTGACTTACCTTCAGAGTTAAGGTTCACAGGTTACATAAATCCTCTTGAAAAAACTACTCAAACTTTTGTGTAATCAAAGAAGATCTTGTGAGTTTGGAACTTCCGACCCAGTGGATATCAGAAGTGTTTCACATGCTAGGTCCCAGAACTTGGCTACCATCTCTTTATTCTTTCTTGGATACAGCATGGGCTTTAATTCTGTTCCTGTGCTTGCAAAAGATCGTTGGTGAATGCCGCTCTCATCCTCTTAAGGTCCTTTTATTTTAACGTGTGTAGTTTTGAGAGTCTCACAGTGCTGAAACTTATAATAGTTTTGAAATCTCCATTATTTGGATGTTGCTGTTTTCTTGAGCAGCTGATAGCTTAGTGTTAGAGGAAAATCAGTAGTGCCAGTGTAGTCGAGAGAAGGCTGTCTGCTTTCCTTTATATTAATATATCTCTAATCATTAAGAAAATGAAAAGAGGAAAAAAGGGAGCCATTCTAAAGTCAAGAATAATGGCTTGCTTTGCAGCAGTGTTTTCTTGACATAGCAGAGTTTGCTCATTTGTGTCTCAGGCTTTCCTGTTATTCAACCAAGTAAAATGGTTGTCAATCTGGTTTAAGCAAAGAAATTGAACGGGGTTCTTGAGGAGTATTGGTCGGCTTAGTTATGCCAAACTCTTTCTTGGGAGGGCAGTAATAGATTTGTGCTTCAGCAGCATCTCTGACACAGCTGACTAGTTTTTAAGTTTACTTTTTTTTCCCTGCTCTAGAAAGCAAGTTGCCACCTGTACCTGGAATGCAAAGATGCTATCCAGTTGTTCCTCTTAAAAAGCATTCTTGAAAGAGATGATATCTGATTTGGAATAGTTGATTCATATTTCACTGCTGTCTTGCTTTGGTAATTTCTCTCATAGAGGCACATATGAGGAGTTCGGAATATTTTATCAGTAACAATATATTAACAGGGAAAATGATCTACCTGGGGCACTGGTTCTCATAATTCCTTTTTAGATCACTTATTTTTCTAACCAATTTTTACAAACCAAATGTTAATGCATATGCTTGATTGCTAACCACCTCTGGGCATCAAACCTGTTTTTTCTTGAGTGCAATAAGTGATTATCCAACTCATGCTGCTCAGAAAAAGAGGTTTTGTTTTAATAAGCAGTTTGCAGTTTGGCACACAATGCTGAGGAAAGCAACATTATCTCCAGCAGTAAACTCTGCAGTCATTGCAAAGCTTGACAAGAAAATGATTGAGTCTGTTTGTTATACCTTTGTGGGGCTGCCACTGCTGCTGATGGAAATGTTGCTGTTTATTCAGCAATGCAATAACACTTTCTGTAATTTATGGATGCACATTCCCCAGATTACTAAAGGTAATATTGTTGACTAAAGGAAAGTATACGAATGGATAGTTTCAGTTGTTCCTGTCCTTATAAAAGTGATTGACTGTTCACTTTGCCCTGGGAAGAATTTGCACAGGCTCTTTCCCTTTTAACAATTACAGTTTTCCTCTCCACTGACAGTTACAAATAACAGAGAGGGTTCTAAGTGGCAAAATTGTATTGACTTCCATGAGTCTGAGGGACAAAATCCTAGAAAGTCTAGAACTTGCCCCTCATAGGTTGTAGTTGTATTATTTTGCAGCCCTTTCCCATCAGTAACATGTTCTGTCTCTATACACAAGTGAAGACTTCTCTTGCTGTATTTCTGCAGGCTGAGTGAGTTTGGCTTCTTCAGTTTGGAGAAGAGAAGACTCTGGGGAGGCTTTAGAGCAGCTTCCAGTACTGAAAGGGGCTCCAGGAAAGCTGGACTGGGAAGGTTTGAAGAATGAAATACACCCAACCCCCCACCCCCCGAAAGATTCCCATGACTGGCAAAGGAGAATGGCTGAATTTTTATTTTATACAAATTGCACATCTTTATTAATTACTTTTTGTATCCAACAGCTCTTAAGTTTCAAATTTTTGTGAACTATGATTGCAAGCTGCTGAACACATTAATTTTTAAATAAAACACCACAAACAACTTTTTCTGTCCCTAATCATAGGTATAATTTAATTAAGATGATATTTTACAGGTTTAAAGGCAGTTGGTATGGTCCTTCCTGTAGCATTCCCTGTGGTACTTGGGAGGTGGTCTTGTGGGGAGTTCTCAAAAGACTTTAAATGTGCATAATTTTAAATATCACTTTGTTTCTATCATCTTTGTGAGACTGTTTTTCAGCGTTTCAAATCTTTTTTTTTATATGCTCCTTTCTGAGTTTATACATAGATTTATATATGTATTTATAAACTTCCTTTTCATAATGACTTTATTCCCTTCATATGGAACATGAAATGCCGTGCTTTTCTCTTGCATAGTACTGCTTATGGAAACACTGAACACTTAGTATTTAGCTAATGTCTAGGTGGATATCCACCGGAGCTGGGCAGCAAAATGTAGCTTGAAAAGCCTTCTTGCTTTCTGAAATTGCAATTTTGCTTTTTTTTTTAAACAACTCGGCAAGAAAACCTCAAACCAAACCAACCTCCTGAAATAAAACACAAAAACTCTTGAACTCACATCAGCAAGAGTGGTGTTGACGAACAGCTCCAGTGTAATGGATGCAGAACGGCAGTGCAAGCTGGGATATTGTTTAAATACCGTAAAAAGCCTCACTCATTTACTCTGTCTGAGCACTGTAGAGAAAAATGGTGTGGTAATCCTGCCATAGCAGGTGGTACTGCTTTCATATCAGTATAAAATGAAATTCTGGGGCTTGTTTTTTTTTTCTTGTTCGCTCTTTTTAATCTTTAAATAAGACGATTGGTAGCCTGTTGGCAAGAAAATGGGCCCTGAATTTTTATTCAAAGTTATACAAGGATGATAGTTGGAATTTTTGGCAGGAGGCAAGCCATTGCTTTTCAGAAAATGCTGTCAGGGGAAGCTTTTTCTGAGTTACCTGCTGGGTCCAAGCTCTTTTATGTTGTTGTTGTGACAGGTAGATTTATAAGGCTTGAAATTTGTACAAATCAGTTGTCATTCAGTGCAAGCTGTCAATGTGTCAAGCTGTCATGCCTGCTGTGAGGGGATGCCTGAGGGGGTGTACTAGGGGGCAACCATGGAGAAAGGAAATGAGTTCAAACAGACCTGAAATGGAGCTCACTTCTCTGGGTTTTCTGCCCCTGTAGAGCTGGCATTGATTTTTCTTGATGTTGAGCAACAGCAAACCTTAAATGACATGTTGTTAGCAATCTAAAGTTGCTGTTTATTGTCTTTTAAATGGCACCAAATCATGCAGAAGAGAATATAGTGTGTGTTCTGGAGTTGTGCATGTTTAGCAGCATCCTGTTCGTGTCATGTTCCTGGCCTGGCTGGTTTCAACTGGGAGAGCTGCTGCTGCTGAGCTGATTAACACAACTTTGTCTATTTTGCAGACATGACATGAAGTTTTACTGTCTTCTTTCTCAGGACTGAAGATCATGGATGGATAAGAAGTGAAAATGTGAGAGCAGCAGAGGTGTTTAAGCAGCAGAAATGGATGTTTGATGTACTTGCATGTATTAGAAATTACAATATGTTAACTTCATTTATTGATCACATTCTCTGTTATATACACAGCATCCTCAACTCTTTGATCACAGCATCATAGAATTATGGAATGGCATGGTTGGAAGGGATGTTAAAGATCATCCAATTCCAACCTCCCTGCCATGGCCAGGGACATCTCCCACTGGGTCAGGTTGCTCAAAGCCCCATCCAACCTGGCCTTGAACACCTCTAGGGGTGGGGCAGCTACAATTTCTCTGGACAACCTGTGCCGGCGCCTCACCACCCTCATTGAGAAGAAATTCTTCCTAATATCTAATGTAAAATGTCTGTGCTACTCTTGTGTGTGAATTGTTTTCATTTGATTATCTGCACAGTTGCTTTGACTATGAGCAGTGATAGTAAAGCCTCACACACCATGACTCCTGTCCTGTCCCCTTACTCTTCAGGGTGGCAATAGCAGTATAAGTTAATTCTAGCCTGGTAAATATCATTAAGGGCTCTGTCTCTTGAACAATCATGTGTGTAACCTGTCCCCTCTCCAGCCTTTGTGCTCTCTCCACATCTGGACAGGCCGTATTGGCTTTAATTAGTCATAAGATTTTTGGTCCATTCAGTTGATTCTTCATCCATCAAGCAGTACTGGGAGGGGGGAAAAATGCTGGCTAGGGATGGAAACTGGGAAGGTGACATTTGAGCAACAGTCAGCATCTAGAGGTAAAAAAATTAATCAAAGATTTCTATATAGCCGTTACCAGCTGGCATTCATGGCCTCTGAGCCGTTGAGCTAAAAAGTCTACAGAGAGGCGCATGGCGCAGCTGAGTTTGTCTTGTAAAAGCGCAGCTGTCCAAAACATGACAGCTACAGCATTAGCAGGGCCATTAAGAGGTGTAGAACATTTCCAGGGAAATGATTTGAAAAATGACAATGCTGGCTCCTGTGTGATATTAATTATACCCTGTGCTCATGGCAAATAAGCTAAAATAGTTGGCAAGAAAGACAAAATGAGNTAATGGATGCAGAACGGCAGTGCAAGCTGGGATATTGTTTAAATACCGTAAAAAGCCTCACTCATTTACTCTGTCTGAGCACTGTAGAGAAAAATGGTGTGGTAATCCTGCCATAGCAGGTGGTACTGCTTTCATATCAGTATAAAATGAAATTCTGGGGCTGGTTTTTTTTTTCTTGTTCGCTCTTTTTAATCTTTAAATAAGACGATTGGTAGCCTGTTGGCAAGAAAATGGGCCCTGAATTTTTATTCAAAGTTATACAAGGATGATAGTTGGAATTTTTGGCAGGAGGCAAGCCATTGCTTTTCAGAAAATGCTGTCAGGGGAAGCTTTTTCTGAGTTACCTGCTGGGTCCAAGCTCTTTTATGTTGTTGTTGTGACAGGTAGATTTATAAGGCTTGAAATTTGTACAAATCAGTTGTCATTCAGTGCAAGCTGTCAATGTGTCAAGCTGTCATGCCTGCTGTGAGGGGATGCCTGAGGGGGTGTACTAGGGGGCAACCATGGAGAAAGGAAATGAGTTCAAACAGACCTGAAATGGAGCTCACTTCTCTGGGTTTTCTGCCCCTGTAGAGCTGGCATTGATTTTTCTTGATGTTGAGCAACAGCAAACCTTAAATGACATGTTGTTAGCAATCTAAAGTTGCTGTTTATTGTCTTTTAAATGGCAGCAAATCATGCAGAAGAGAATATAGTGTGTGTTCTGGAGTTGTGCATGTTTAGCAGCATCCTGTTCGTGTCATGTTCCTGGCCTGGCTGGTTTCAACTGGGAGAGCTGCTGCTGCTGAGCTGATTAACACAACTTTGTCTATTTTGCAGACATGACATGAAGTTTTACTGTCTTCTTTCTCAGGACTGAAGATCATGGATGGATAAGAAGTGAAAATGTGAGAGCAGCAGAGGTGTTTAAGCAGCAGAAATGGATGTTTGATGTACTTGCATGTATTAGAAATTACAATATGTTAACTTCATTTATTGATCACATTCTCTGTTATATACACAGCATCCTCAACTCTTTGATCACAGCATCATAGAATTATGGAATGGCATGGTTGGAAGGGATGTTAAAGATCATCCAATTCCAACCTCCCTGCCATGGCCAGGGACATCTCCCACTGGGTCAGGTTGCTCAAAGCCCCATCCAACCTGGCCTTGAACACCTCTAGGGGTGGGGCAGCTACAATTTCTCTGGACAACCTGTGCCGGCGCCTCACCACCCTCATTGAGAAGAAATTCTTCCTAATATCTAATGTAAAATGTCTGTGCTACTCTTGTGTGTGAATTGTTTTCATTTGATTATCTGCACAGTTGCTTTGACTATGAGCAGTGATAGTAAAGCCTCACACACCATGACTCCTGTCCTGTCCCCTTACTCTTCAGGGTGGCAATAGCAGTATAAGTTAATTCTAGCCTGGTAAATATCATTAAGGGCTCTGTCTCTTGAACAATCATGTGTGTAACCTGTCCCCTCTCCAGCCTTTGTGCTCTCTCCACATCTGGACAGGCCGTATTGGCTTTAATTAGTCATAAGATTTTTGGTCCATTCAGTTGATTCTTCATCCATCAAGCAGTACTGGGAGGGGGGAAAAATGCTGGCTAGGGATGGAAACTGGGAAGGTGACATTTGAGCAACAGTCAGCATCTAGAGGTAAAAAAATTAATCAAAGATTTCTATATAGCCGTTACCAGCTGGCATTCATGGCCTCTGAGCCGTTGAGCTAAAAAGTCTACAGAGAGGCGCATGGCGCAGCTGAGTTTGTCTTGTAAAAGCGCAGCTGTCCAAAACATGACAGCTACAGCATTAGCAGGGCCATTAAGAGGTGTAGAACATTTCCAGGGAAATGATTTGAAAAATGACAATGCTGGCTCCTGTGTGATATTAATTATACCCTGTGCTCATGGCAAATAAGCTAAAATAGTTGGCAAGAAAGACAAAATGAGGTGTCTTGTTTCTGATAGTCATTTTGATCAGTCATAGTACAAACTGGTATAGCTTTTTAAAGAAACAATAGTGCTAACGGACAAGCAGTGTTTCTAGATTAGTTCTTTTTGAGCTCTTGAGAATAAAAAGGCAAAGCTGCAGCCTGTAGGAAAAAGTAATGCATGAGCCCTGGATGCTGCAATAGTTATGACACTGTAATGTCTTAGCTTTGGACCATATGGCAGAGAATACTTCCTGCACAGCTCCTCAGATGTGTCAGAAGAATGGCAGAAGGCCCAGAGTGTGAAACCATGACATAGGAAAATTTGGTAATGCATGAATCAAATGTATAAATTACTCCAATATTGATGAATAAAATATTCTCTGACAGCATATTAACAGTGCTGAAATAAGATGAAGAACTCCATTGTGTGAACGTAGAGTGAGAACCAGGCATGGGGTAGACGTAATTTTGATGGTCCTCTAGGAAACATTTATATTTCTTCCTGAAAATTGGTATTTATTTGCATACTCTGCCCATAGATGTGTGGATGCAAAATATTATGCAGTGCAAAATTTACGCTAATTAGCAGGGTCTTTGGAATACTCTGATTATTTTTAATATTGAGTGTTTTGCTTCTTAATTCCTTTGAAGGCATGCATACTTCTTGTAGAAGAAGAAATACAGCCTTGACTGCCTTGTCTTTACCTGGAAATAATTTTCAGTGTTTTATTTCTGTGTTGGTAATTCTGTATCTGCTGATAGGTGTTTATATGACTGAGCTCATGCAGATGTCCGAACATGATACCAACTCCTTGACCATCAAACAGCTGAGGAGTTTTTTGTCCTTCCCATGACATCCATTCTGCTCCCTTTCCAGGATGATACTTTGAGCATAATAGTAGAGAGAAGCCCACTCTTGTAGAGAAGTGTACCTGTGTGTAGAGGACTGAACCAGTGCACCAGGTTCTGAAGTTCATGCAGGCTGCATTGATCTTGTTCCTCTTCTTTTTGCTGTTTTGCAAAATTGCTGTGGTATTATAAGTCAGTTGCGGGGAATACTATAACCAAAACCGGCTCCTATGTATTACTCATTGGTTTAGTAGCAATTTTGGTTGCTACTACTGATTTTCCCTAAACTGGTTTAGTGTGCCACTGGCTGAGCAGAAACTTTAACTGGTGAGCATTTTGGTTATTAGCCTTGGACTTTCTCCAAAGCTTGATGCCTTTCTTGGGTGGTACATAGAGCTTCACCAGTTTTCCTTTGACTGCAGGTTGCTAAAATGTCAAGCTTTCTTGCTTTACTTTTAGCTGGGAGCAGCTAATGCTATATGTTGTTCATTTCAACAAAGGATAAACCCAATGTAACCATGGCTGCCTTGTAATAAGAAATACAATATTCAGCTTGGATGGTGGGAAAGCCAAGATACTTGAATTCACCAGCTTTACTATCAAGCTTATTTGGTAAAAAAAAAAAAAGAAAAAATTAAACTCATTTATTTACTTTTTGGTATCTGCATTTACAGTGGAAAACTGTGTCCCTGGAAGTTTTCAAGGCCAGATTGGATGGGGCTTTGGGTGCCTTGATCTAATGGGAGGTGTCGCTGCCCAGGGCAGGGGGTTCGAACTGGATGAGCTTTAAGGTCCCTTCGAACCTGAACCATTCTGTGATTCTCTGAAAACATGTTGGTATTATATAGAGCTGAAAAGGGGAGATGCACATCACAGAGGAGCATCTAATGATATTGATATGAAAATTTAATGCTTTTAGGCTTCTCTTGAGCTGATAAAGTTAAGTTGAAATTCTGAATCCGTAGTAGGGATTATAATAGTATCTTCCTGAGAGATGATTCCCTGTGCTGCCGCAGTGCACATTTCCCTCTTCTGTGAGACTTGCTGCTGTCAGTCAACGTGTAAACTTTAGGTGGTCCACAGGTCTGATCCTGTTAAATTACTCTCATAAAGAGGTTCTTAATAAATTACAGTTTGCAAATAACCTGTCATAAGTGAAAACACAAGTGTAATGATGATAAACTAAGCATAACTGGTAAGTCTAAATTCTTTGTATTGTAAGAGATTTCCTCCTGTGTAGCAAATTCTATTGAATAATGTTGAATTTATGTAAATAAGCACTGCCTTTCTCCCCTGGGATAATGGAACTTGAAAACTTCAGAGTTGCAGCAAGGCAGGGCTTTAACACCCTGTGGAGACAGAGACCCAAGATCATTCCTGAATTCGTTTTTTCTATGCCTATACATGAAAAGAACCCCAATTTGCTGGCTTGCCCCAGGAAAACTATTCAATAGGCTTTTCTTTAGCACTGGTGAGCAAGGCTTTTTTTCTTGGTCTGTGGATCAAATACATCACACTGCTTCTCGCACTGATCCTGTAGTTAAATTACCCTATATAAACAACTCTTTGTTATTCCTGCCTGTGAAAAATGTTGTGTTCTTTTGGTAAAGAAGAAAATAGACCTGGAAATAGGAGGTCACAAGAAGGTCAAAGTGTTTAGCTGAAAGGCTGGCAGAGTTTCAAGCAGTGAAGTTTTGAGATCTACGATTGAGATCTTGTTGAGATGGAGGTTAAGTTTTGGGGTTTTTTTAAGTGTCTGGTCACAAGATTAAGGGGGAAAAATCTACTGGGGTCAATATAGACGATTTGGGGAGATGTTTAAACGTCTTGTTATCTGTTAATCCTTCCCTAAATGTGTTGAACATGAGAAATAATACATAGTGTTAAACCACCAAGTGCAGAGAAAATGTCTTAAAATTACAGTGTGGAGCAAATTAGACTCCTTGCTTTTCCCTTTTGCCAGTGCGGAGGCAGACTGTTTTTCTTTTACCTTGTTTACCTTGAGAATTTGCTTTAATGCCTGTGGTGTTTCTGTTAACCTCCTTGAACTCCTGTGATTTCATTCGTGTGATTTGTTATTGAATGACCTTTCCAAGATTTTACAAAACATGACCTTTTCTTGTCAAACATTCAAAGATTTGTAAGGAAAGACTGTCATGGGGACAATACTTGTTTGGCTAATTATAATGAATGTTTCCAAACATCCTTGAAAATGCAAATTCATATTTCTGTAGCCACTGATTGCTCTTTTTTAATAACAATGACAGTTTAGAAGAATTAATACATGCAATTGCTGAGTAAGACTTTGAAGTTTTGTGTTAGTATAAGAATGAGCGTTAAATAAATTTGTTCACTTGGTCTGACACTATACCACTATAAATGATATTACTAAAGGGAAATACAGTTCATCTTTTCAATAAGAACCAGTATTTTTGAGTAAATCACCAGTTTAGATTTTTCTAGGAATAACTGATAATGAAGTATTGTACGTGTCAGTGTGCTTTGATGATGAACCTTGCCAGATGGGGGTCAGTGTAATGAAGATACTGCTACAGGTTTGAGTCCTTACAGCTGTTTTCAGGTGACTTGGAGTTCTTTTTCATACTTTGAGATATTTGATAATACTCTGGTGCATGCAGAGATCAGGCTCTATACAGAGGGTTGGTTTTTTTCCTCTCTATTGCTGTGTTTAGATAAAGTGTGGAAAAGTAATCTCTTTTTTTTAAGAAGAATTAAATAGCATGAGAGGAACTCCTGAACCATTTCCACTTTGAGTGCAGCTGAAAGGAAAGTAATAGAGCTATGCATACAAATTACTTTAACACATGGAAAAAAATAATCTGTATGAATACAATTAATACAATCAATACAAGACAGATTGATACAATACAAAATGCAAATTTTTAATAAAATTGCTACTTCTCAGGTTTTGTAATGAAGGAGGTGGCTAGACATGAGGTGACTGTGAAAAGAGTCTATAAAAAAGAAATTATAAATGTGAAGGAAACCTGCAAACATTTTACATTGGGAAGCTTATTTTAGGGTGTGTGTGCGCGTGTGTTTTGTGATTCTGTTGGCTGTATTTTTGGAAACATTTCATCAAATGTCAGTCCACTAGTGCATTGACCTGATATCAGAGTTTCTTAACCTATCAGTGTCCAAAATGGAGGTTTTTATAGATTTATATAAATAAAAAAGGCTTTGATACCAGGTGAAATGCCAAGAGGAAAAAAAAAGTAGGATCTGTTTGTGTAATGTTCATTCCTTAACTGAAATGTGGGTTTGTTTTTAATGTTAGAGTTCTGTGCAGCAATTTATTATAACTCTGAAGGAAGGTATTCAGAGTCTGAGTTTATCTTAGAACTTCACTAGAGGTAGAATATGAACAATATTAGCTTTTCTATCCCCATCACTCTCCATCTTTCCCTCACAGAGGAACTACTTTGATTTTGTTTATTCCTGTTGACATTAGGCACAATATTGCGCTAACTTACAAAGTGAGGCAGGGTGTCAATGACACAATTCAGTGAGTCCTACAGCCTTGACATTTAGTGCTTATGTTATGCTGGGTAGTTTGGTCTCTGAAGAACAAGAAACGTTCAACAAATAACACAGCAAACAGGAAAACTGAAGCATAAAGAGGAGTTTATAGCAAAGCCTTATTTCAGACTTACTAACTTGCCTTTGACAGAGAGGTGTGGTAACATAGGCACCTGGGCTGTTCAATTTTATTGAAACTATCATAAATAGGTCTTTCTATTGGTATACGTCCTCCACCCTCCCATTCCAAGGAAGTTTCACTTTCTTGAACTGAGGTATGATACGACTTAGATAGAAAACCATGCCTTTATCCTGTATTATGGTTGGAAAAGGCCTCTAAGATCATCCAGTCCAATGTCAAAGTGTTACAATAAAATTGGGATGATGACATTGATGGTTCCTGCATTACAAGTTACTTGTTACTTTCAAGATACCTGAACTTCTCTTTCACTTTTTGATGGATGTTTGCCTTGCTCAGTGCTTTAGGGACCTGAAGGCCCTCCTCTGCTTCTGTGATAGAGCAATATTTTAGGGTGCTGCCTCCAGGACAATGTGGAAATCTAGAATGAAGCCTTTGGATTTTGAAATTTCAGTTGTTTTTTTTTTCCTCCTCTTGTTGCACAACTGAAAGAGACTGCTTCTCCTCCTGTCTCATACTTATTTGTGAGAGTCAAGTCAAAGAGGACAGAGAATAGATCAAAGCCAACAAACGCGCATGAAGGACCAGACTGCAGAAGGTGTAGTTCCTGTCTAAGCAGCCGCAAAACTAAGGAAAAGTAACTGAAGACAATAGTGATATTTGCCAGAAGTCATATGAGCAATTAGCAAGTATATTTATGGAATATCTGTATCCTGTGACTAACAAGATCTACCTGTTCACACCTAATGGTTGTGTTTTCTGATGCCTGGACTTCAGAAACCTGTGTTTGAAATCAGTATTGTTTGCAATCAGGTCATTCCTTATATATGGTCTCAATTTAAAACATAAAGAGTATTTCATGTACAAACTTATTTGTATTAAGGCTACCTATCCAAACAGACCTGTTGCTCTTCTACCTCACAGTCTGTTTTTCAAGCGCTCTTTCCAAGTAGTGCAGAACTGGCAGCAACTCTGTGCTGTCTTCCATGGGACAGTGATACCTCCAAGGAGGCTCAGAGAAACTATATTTTTAATGTATGTAGGGCAAAAAAAATCTTGTTGTAATGATGCAGTGGAAGGAGAAATAACTGTGTTCTTCCTTTTCTTCCTCGTTTCGTGCTGTCAGTCCCAAAACAACACCTCATGAGGGGTTTTAGCTGTGTTACGAAGCACATTGCTCCAGGTCAACAGCAGATGGCTTGCTGAAGGCCTCCTTTTGGCCTGTGAACCACTGTGATGATGGAATGATGGTAGTGATGAAAGTTGCCACTAGAAAAAAGAGCTTCTGTTAAATAATTATCTTCTGTTGGTTTCTCAGCTGCCATTGACCAATTAGCATAAATGGATATATGAGGTAAATTCAGACTAGTGCTACCCTTAACATACTAGAAGTGTTTAAATTTATAGTTTCCAAAGTATTTTCAACTTCTTTTTAAGTCTTTCAAAGGCTTGGACTAGAAGTGTTTTTTACTCTTTTTATGAGCCTGTTCTAGAGAGGCAGGCAATTTGTTGTAAAAAACATAAGAAATATTGAGAATGAGGAAAGGTATTCATTCCATAAAACGTGTACCTCTTAATACTGATCCACTGCAGCTTTAGATCTTTCATAAATCAACCCAGGACATCAGAGTGTGAACAATGTTGTCCGATAGGTTATTTTAAACATACTGGAGGTGTTTATGATGGGCAGTTAGATTTCAACTTGGAGCAGTCTAGCTTTGTACGAGAGAGCTGTATCCCGTACAGATTTATAATAACCTTACATAATCAAAGCTAATACAATTCCTCTTCTGCTCAACATTAATTGAATTTTTTAGAATTCTTAAAAATTCATCAAAAAGATATTTTAAAAAGAAATATTATTTTCCTGTTCTTAATTAAAATTCATATAACTGTTAAAAAGGTACAAGATGTGTGCTTTGGTGTGCATTGCTCTTGATTTTTGGATGTGATTATACAATAGTCGTGAGGGTGCTGAGGCACTGGCCCAGGCTGCCCAGAGCAGTCATGGCTGCCCCATCCCTGGAGGTGTTCAAGGCCAGGTTGGATGGGGCTTGTAGCAACCTGATAGAGTGGGAGTTGTCCCTGCCCATGACAAGGGGGTTGGAACCGGATGGGCTTTAAGATCTATTCCAACCCAAACCATTCTATAACAACTGTTTTGATCCATGTGAACTCTGAGACCAGATGCTTGTATCAGAAATGCATTTTGCCTTACATTTGGTCATTTCATATCTCAAATATGAAGGTATGTGAAATGGCTAGTGATGAAAGGGGCGATACTTCAGGTGAACAGGAACAAAATTTGAACTGGGAAAAGCTCAAAGTTTAAACAAAGACCACTTTTCCACTTTCTCTCCTCAGTCTTTGAGCCCCTTATGTTCTTCCCCACATTTTAAATGATGCAATACATAATACCTACTGATCATGGAATATGGTACCAGTTGCTTCTGTGTAATAGAAATGATTTTGTCTATTCCATTCCATTGTTATTCTGTAAAATCTTGATCTCTGGGCTACCCTTCAATTCTTTCTTCTCTAAGGAGTTTCTCCATGGTGGATTGTGTGTGTTGGGCAGTGGACTTGCCCCAAAATCATAGTCTTTGTGTAAGCAGTGTAAACTTCTTTTCATGACTGTAATATTCTTGGGTATATCTATAATCAAGTATGTTATGCTTAGCTGAAAATGAAGGGAATAAAGAGTATTACATGCTCTAAGTAACTATAACAGTAAGGAAAAGTGTATTTTGTATTTATAGTTGAGCTGTGGGGAAATAACCACTGGATGAAAAATGTGAAGAACTTGGTGTGCTTATTGGCTAATGGTTGTCAGGCAGGGTGGTGATTTGCCTGCTTTATGGTTATTGAAAAATAATATACAACAATTATGCAGATTTGACACCCAAATGGTCTGTGGGGAATAGCATAAACGTGTGTGTGGGGAGATAGCTATTATTCAGGTTCAGCATAATTCTGATTCAAAGGGGAGCAGTACTTGAATAGTGGGTGAAAGGACTGCGTGCAGCCTTGGCATTGGGCTCTCTTCCACCTCTTTTTACAAAATAGGCTCATAGTACTCATGGCATACATGATACAGTTGTTGTAATGAGCTTAGTAAAATGTGTGTCCTCGTGTATCTCTTGACAGAAGATGTTTTAAATACTCATATCTGCATGTATTTCTGGGTGAAGGTGCTATTCAGCTACTGGTTTATTTATGGGAATTTTTGGGAACTGAGCATATTTCTAACCTGGACAGATATTTTAGGGGAAAATAAATTTGATAAAAAAATAAAGTGCAGGCATTGAAGTGAGTGGCTTCCATTTCAGAGAGGCTGCTCTCTCTCCCTGCCTCTTTAGATGATGGGTGCTGTGAATAAATCATAGAATGGTTTGGGTTGGAAGGGACCTCAAAGCCCATCCAGTTCCAACGCCCCAGCCATGAGCAGGGACACCTCCCACTGATCAGAGTGCTCCAAGCCCCATCCAACCTGGCCTTGAACACCTCCAGCGATGGGGCAGCCACGACTGCTTGGGGCATGAGTGCCAGTGCCTCCTCACCCTTGCAGGAAAATATTTCTTCCTAATATCTGGTAGAGATCTGCCCTATTTCAGCTGAAAACTATTCCCCCTTGTCCTATCCTTTCACTCCCTGATAGAAAGCCCTTCCCCAGCTTTCCTGCAGCCCCTTTAAGTGAATAGCGATGTACTATTGATAAAGTGCAGGTATTGAGGAATGTTTGACCAGGATTGGAGTCCTCTTTCTGGTGCATAGACACGCAGTAAAAATACATTTCCTGCTCTCAGAGAGAGTTCAGTGTAAACACAAGACTAGACACATTTTTCACCTTTTCCTATAAAGCAATCATTGTCCTGGAGGTCATCACTGGACAACTCAGTGTAAGGTTTATTTTTGGAGTGAATAAAGAGGAAAATATTGAGTGTTTTTTTAGAAACAGGAGATAAATAGTTTATATGCATGGACAGTTGCAGCTGATGGGTTACAATCCTGGCATCCATTTGCATCTAATATTCTGGCATGCATTTTCCCTCTTAATACTTCCAGGAAAAATCTTGAATATCAGCAGAGGACAGCCAAATAGAAATAATTCCTGACTGAGAAAGTTGGGCTCTTCTTACTCTATAAAACTGACTTATGAAAAGGCTATGACAGCAGGTTAGTTCATTCAGAGATAAATCTGCTCCCTAGGCCAGTTTGTGTGACTGGTGGGACCTGTGTGCTGGGTAGGATGAGGACCAGGGTCAACTTTAGGAAACTGCCTGGAGAACACATGCAGAGACTCCAGTTAGGCTCTTTCAGATGGGCAGCAGATGGATGAAGGTGACTGATGAGTTTATTGCTTTTATGAAAGCTCTTGAATTCAAAGCTGTGCTGTAGAGCTAGATAGTGACTACGAAAGACATCTCAGTCTTCAGTCTGAGCCTCCAAAACTTCAAATTGGTGTATGCTCACCAGCAGTTTTCTACTAATCAGATAGAACAGCAGAGCTGAACCTTGTGATTTTGGGGAAAAAGTACTGAAGAATCTATGGCAAGGCTATGTAAGATTATTTTAATACTGAGATATGTCATGTCCTTCCTTCTTTATCCCCTAGATATGTCAGCTTTTTGCTTATTTCTCCCTTCTTCTGCTTCAAAATGAAGTCCAAAATAATTTCTTTCTCATGACAGTCCTCTGTGAAGGAGAATGGATGGAGGAACAAGAATGCCCTATCTGCTGTAATTTGATGTATGTTATGGTTTCCATCAAGGATGTCAGAGTGCAGTTTGGCTTCTTTTTGGTTGTAAAATTGAGAAAAAAATGCGTATGCAGTAATTCATGCATTCTTTTCTCAGGAACTTTTTCAGTAGCAAGAAAGAAGGTGCTTGTTAATTCAGCAAATGTTGTTTACTAATTAAACAATCTGTCATTCTTGGTGTTTTACACATTGGTTATGTCTCCTGTCACTTGAAGGTCAGGCTGTGTACAAGTGCCTGACCCAGGCTGGAGTGGCTCTCCCCTCATCACTGAAACCACAGCATTCACTTAGACAGAAAGCTGTGTATGAGTAGTACCAATCGAAGGTTAAAAACCCATAGAGAAAGCCAATCTTTTAACTGGTCGACTCCTTAAACGCATTGTCCTTTGTGCCCCTAAGGACTGAAATCTTGTGCTTGCAGTTGGACTGCTGCCAGGGCTGCTTCATTGAGACTATAGGTTTATAGTTATAATAAAAAGGACATGTGTGTACCGATAACTTGTTATGTATCAGAGTCAAAGGTAGGTGTTGAGGGCAAGGTTTTCAATAGTTCACTATCTGGAAGATACCAGTGAAGTATCTAGGTGACCATAAGGCTTTTTCAAGCATGCAGTGGCAACTGTTTGCCTTTTGAAAGTACCACACTTTTTGGTTTACACTTAATTGTAGAATCAAAGAATGGTTTGGGTTGGAAGGGACCCTACAGCCTGTTCAGTTCCAACCCCGCAGCCATTGACAGGGGCTCCTCCCACTGGATCACGTTGTTCAAAGTCCCATCCAACCTAGTCTTGAGCACCTCCAGGGATGGGGCATCCACAAAATCTAAATTAATTTAACTACTAATATATGCTTCTGCATATCTTTAGAAACAAACAGGGCATAGTGATTGAAGCCAAAACCTCACCTGTTCATGCTACTCTTGTTATTCAAACCAAGTGGTTTGCTGGTTTGTTTTTAAAAGGGGAGAAGATGGGCCCAATATATGTGAGGGAGACAAGCAAGCAGTCTGGCCAGTCTTGGTTCGTTCTGTTAGGCTATTGGTTGAACTGGATGATCTTAGAGGTCTTTTCCAACCTTAATGATTCTATGGATTATTGATTATTTTCATATAGGATGAATAAGAATTTCAGTTTGCTTCTCAAATAGTGGTTATAAGCAGCAAGAATCTCCAAGCATCTTCTGTGTTTAATGTTTTGTTTTGATATCTTAAGAGCGTTGGGATTGTGGGCACAAGACAAGTAATATTCAGTGCATGAAACAGAAAAACAATTGCAATTTTTTTTTAACTAAAGCCTCTAAAAAATAAAAGAGAGAAAAAGAGATACATATAAGAAATTTCAAGAGCAATGGATTTTGAATTAAGGCCAAAGTGTCAGTTTATTAATCCTCTGAAATCTTTGATGAAACAGTAAACACTACTTTTTGCATCTATAAGCTGTCATTTACTCTCAGCTTACTTTTTTCCCAAGATTATCCAGAGAGATTTTGATGATCCACTCCGCCAAAGCTAAAGCTTAAACCACTGGGATGATTATTCTTATTTTTGATAGGCTTTTTTTTTTTGTCTTCGACATTGATAATTAACACTTTGTAATGGTTTGTAGCTATGCAAGTTGTCACCATTGCATTTTTTTGTAAAGTTTTGAGACTTAAGAGCATCTTTTACATTAAACAATTACTAAATGGGAACTGTTTATTTGGATACAAGCCCTGAGTGCGCAGGAGACATGTTAGTAAGTCACTGACATATGGATGTGATCGCTGTTTCTTTGACCAGATTTGGTTTCTGCAGAGTGCGTGAGAAGGGAAGATAAATTTTGTCCTAGTAATACTGTAGTGACTCATAAATAAATGGTTACCCTTTGGTGCTTACAGTTTTCATTAAAGCGGCCTGAGCTTTGTTATTGACACCATAGGTTGCCTATTCAGGGAAATGCAGTAAAATTTATCAGTGTGCTTTCTACACCTAATAAATCATCCAAACAGGGAACCATATGGCAGATAAGACCTTGAAAATGTGGCTTCAGCATGTGAAGAGTCAAGTTGCTGAAATCTTGAATGATTACAGCTCATGCATTTTCCCCTGGAATATCTTATAGTTATTTTACATGCCATTTTCTTGTTCACCCTATTGCCTCTTTGTCTCTCCCCCTCCTCCCTCCACCCCCCTCTCCAGCGGAGCTGTGATTTCAGAAAGAAGTCGAAAGCAGATAAGACATTTTTATAATGCCTGGCTGGTAGGAAGAAGAGGGGCAGGGAGGAGCAGAGACTGATGGGAAAGGATGATATATGTGGCGGCTGTGTCCCAACTCTCCTCTAGCCCATTGTCATTAATCATGGCTATTAGTTTTTTCAGAGCTGCCTTGTCTGCACCGTGCCTCAGAAAAGCCATTGTTTTTTTTCATACCACAGCCCAGGGAAAGCAGTGGGGGTATATGGACGGGACCTTCTTGAGAGCTTCTTTCTTGCATCTGCCTGAATCCTTAGTTTTCTTTCTTTTATATTTTTTAATTTTTTCTCCCCCTTCTTTGAAGAGAAAAAGATCTCAGCTGGCTGTTTGTACCTATGTTAGCACTTATCTGGTGACATAAACACAGGTCAGACACTAATACATATTCACTGGCTAGTGGCTTTGGTCTGCACTCTGCCTTTCTTAAGGTGATTTTCTGGAATGATGCTGGAGATTACTGTCTTGGAGATCTTGTAATAGGGGGCATCAATGAGAGGTGAAGACGTATCTACATACATTTTAAAAGAGGTATCTTAAAATCTTGGTCTTCTTTCTTAAAACAAACCAGCTTTTATTTAAAGTTGTTGTGCTCTGCAGCTACTGCTTTTTCAACAGGCATATGGCAAAATGAAAGCCTTCCCTTCAAAATGCCTTCCTCATGAAAATAAAAGCAAGTGGAGAAACAAACCTAGAACTTTAATACTGGCTGGAGAGATTCAAATGTAGTCAGTCAAACAGCTGCCAAAAGTTTGCTTTCAAAACATTATAACTGAGTTTGTTGTTCTAAAAGATCTTCATGACTCTGTGCTGTGTAAAATATACAAACAGCGCTGCTGATAATGGCATTTAAACATCCATGGGCTGGCAGCCCACATTCAGCAGGGGTTTCTGCTTTGAGAACTCAGGCATGTTAGTTGTAATAACAATGTAAAACTCACTTTTCAAAGGTACAAATTTTGATTACATTTTATTACAGAGAAAAATAGCATATTTAAACAATCAAATTTTGGCTTTTAGAGCATTTAAGTATAAACAGAGGTGTGTGATCCAATTACACTTCTGCAGATTGAAAGGAAGAAAATGCTAAGTCTTGCAATCCTAAAGCAAGTGGTCTCCCTATTTATGTTTTATCCTATGTAGTAAAGCAGTAAAAGCTTGACAGTTGAGGATCTCACAGTCAGTAGAGGCTGGTGAAGAATGTACTGATTGCTTAGAATATTCAGTATTATAAGCATCTGCCTCTCAATGAATGAAATGGCATGTGGATCATCATGATTATAAAAGTCCAAGTGCTTCAGTACTTGTGGAGTGATGGATAAGAAAAAAATATATTTTCCATCACTGTTTTAGAGGACTTCAATATTTGAAACTTCAAACCAAGCACTTCTCATAAGCAGGTGAAGATGAAGCTCCTATTACAGCATGGCAGAAGGAAAACTGTTCTTGCTATCACAATCCACCCTTGGTGCAAAATCTTGTTGGTTTTTGCAGGATTGTCTTTGTTATCATCAAGACGCTCAGATTTTCAGAGCAAGTATGGTTCTGACAAGCCTGCTCCATATCATACAAGGCTACAACTTCTTGTGAAACTTCCCTTCCCCAGACCCCAACCATTCTATGATTTTATCATTCTGCTGCACATAACCTATTTTATATATTTTTCCCTCCTATTTTGCTAATGTCCCTGTGGAAATACATTTCTTTCTGAAGCCGTAATGATTTAGTTTGCTCAATTTGCATGTGAACACGGAAGAGGAAGGTAAGATCTCGAGAGGTTTTTCCTGTAGCTTCAGACTTGTAAAGCTGTTAATATCATGTGTTAGGTATACAGACGACCTCTGGGGAGGCTGGCTTTAAAACTTGGTTTCTGTGGTTGCTTTAGTTATGCTAACATGGGATGATTAAAATTCCTGCACTGGGGAAAAAAAAAAATTCCACTATGTTTTAAGACAACCTATCACTAAGGTTTTGGGCCAGTGGTTGCCAAGCCCTTGAATTAATGTGAAATTTATGCTAATTACTTTTCTAAAGAAACTAGGTGTGGGTATGATCACAGTGTCTGGCTTGGTTGGAGCCAACAAACAGGCGTAACAAAGACATTCTATGTGGTTAGATGAGCTCTCTGGTTCCTGGTCTATTTTCTGTTTCTTTGATATGTCTAGTTAACAAATAGGCATTTTCGTTGAGATTGTAGTCGGTATCAATATTGGATTTTGACAAAAGGATTTGGAACTGTAATGAAGTGTTAATGCTGAGGTGTATGGTTCAGCTGTCTCTGCCTGGAATCACACAATCATAGAATGGTTTGGGTCAGAAGGGGCCTTGAAGCTCATCCAGTTCCACCCCCCTGCCATGGGCAGGGACACCTCCCACTGGATCAGGGGGCTTAAAGCCCCATCCAGCCTGGCCTTGAACATCTCCAGGGATGGGGCAGCTGTAAGAAGAGGGATTTGGTGAGTGAGTTAACCTTATATATCAATATTTACACTTTTGGCATATGAGTTCCTGTTTCCTTCCTGAAAATGTGGAGTAGAACAAGCAAGCAGTTCCCAACTTTTCAGCATGCTGAGTGTTTTTCTTTGGTGCATTCAGATTTTCCTTCAGTATTGGATGCTGAGCTAATATAGCATTGCAAGGCAAGGCTTCTGTTCTGCTGTAGATAACTATTGTTGGTTCTGGTAAGAGTTGTAGTATTCTTGGGGAAACCCTTTACTTGCACATCTTGTAAATCCACTGACCATACTGCAAACATCTCCAGAGCTGCTGTATCCCCTAAACAACATAGCTTTTCCCCCCAAACCTCACTTTAGAGTGCTCTCATGCACTTCTAAATCTTCATCTCCATCTGCTGCTACTTTCCCCCTCCAAACTTGGCTTATTTTCCACTCTGCTTTTAACTTTTGTTGTCTTCTCCAGTCTCTTGCTTCTCATATCATAAGGAGAGCACCCTAGACACAACAGTACATACTCTATACTCTCAGTCTTTCCTGCGGTTCACCTTCTCATTTTCAACATCAGGAAGGAAAAATCCCTTAAACGTGACTGTTGCCAGCTTTGCTTTTATCCTTGTAACTATCAGTGAACATCAGTCAGCTGGCATGGAAGATATTTTCTGTTAAATATCTGCTTTATCAGGGATTTTCAGAGAGAAAATTGTTTATACACACTTAACTCCTTGTTCTGGTTTTGGCTTTCCACCTTCTTGACACCCGGGCACAGGGATACTGTCTTATTTCAGGAAGAACAATTTAGAATACATTTTGGATTACCTTGAAGTAGCAATAAAGATGTGTGTGGGGATGGAAAGAACTAGATCCTTTTTCCTCCTAGAAACCAATTGGTTTATATCTGTATGGTGAAAGAAATGCAAATGCATGACTGTAGGAGATACCGTAATCAAACTAATGTGAGAAGAAACAGCTGAAGCTGTAATTTGTTTTAATGAATTTGCTTTAACAAATCAACATTTTGATTACATTCCAAGCACTGAGTCAGGAGGGTACGTTCTTTGAGGAGACAACCCCAATGATAACAGTTTGTGTAGCACTTTTAAAAGGAATAACATCCATCTGGACTGTGGGTTATTATTCTGTTGGCTAAACTAATAAAATTCCTCTTTTTTTTTTGAATGCCTAGTGATGAACAGTAGTGAAATAGTAACAACAAGTTGTTGTTGTTGTTGTTATTATTATTGTTATTATGTCAAGGGAAAAATAAAACCAAAAGATATTTTATGTGGCAAATCTGAGAAACTGGAAGCCTGAAAGAGCGTTAAAGAAATAAGTGATGTTATTCTGGCAGGATGTATACACAGCAATGTGTGCAGCCTTTTCTGCAATTTCTGCTTTCTGCAAAGTCATATATTTTTAGTCGTGATTGTGGTCTGTGCCAAGTGGTTCACCTTGTCTGGCGTAATGAGTATAAACAACTGGTCACTGTGCTGACCAATGAAACTAATAAAGATCTATGGCACCGGGCCTGCTTAGGGAGTCACATCCGCAGCCCTAAACTATATGTGACATTTATTCCGAAGTAACGTAGTTCCAAACTCTCTCACTCTCTGCTTACAAATTCTGAAGAAGAAACTATTTGAGTGATGGTTTGCTAAATTTAATATGCTTAGCAAGTGAAATTATTGCCTACTCTAATGTAGTGTAATTATTAAGATACACTGCTTTTAAAAATACCAACTGAATAATATTGATTTAGTGAACTGCTATTTAGAAAAATGCCAGCAAAGGAGGAATATTTTATTTTAGCTGCCTTAGAGCTGTAATGGGTCTGCACTGAGATATGCATGCAGAAATAAATTATGCACAAGGTAAACTATTTCGTTATACAGTACCCATAATATTAATTAAGCTGTAATTTTACCAACAAAGCTTTAATTTAACAAATAAACAGGAATCATCTGTACTGTTCTTTAAAATATACAACTTTGGGGCTGTGATAAAGCATTCAGGAGCACCTGCAATTAATTTTAAAGCAAATAGTGTGGCTAGCAACTTTAAAGGGTAATTGTAATTTATAATTTATTTATTTGACTTATACTGGATATAATTACAGTTATAATGCATTATTATTTTCATCCAAATGTTAGATCTATCTACTTTACATTTAAATTGGGCAGATTGGTGTGATAATAGCATATATATTTTCTACTTATAACAACAACGTGGAAAGTAATGGATACAGATAGACCATTGTCAGGCAAAGCAGTTCCAAAGATGCTTCAGCTCACAGTAAAATGGATGCATGTGTTTTCCCTTTATCAAGACATTCATACTGTATTCAGAAGTCCTGTGAATGCTAGGTTTATACAGTAAAGCTCCTAAGGGAAGGTGATTAGGGATATGGTTTAATAGTGGGCAGCTATGGTTGGGCTTGATCTCAAATGCTTTTTCCAACTAAATGGTTCTGTGATTTTAAACTATTGGTACCACTGGGTGATGTTTGTATTAGAGCATAATGTGTTAGTATTGTGCTGAAAATGTTAAAAGTTGAGGATTGTGGCTGTCCTACTTGCCATTTTTAAAGAAACATTTTCAAGACCATTACACTTTACAAATTCTATTTAGGATTTTTATTTGTATTTTTGTGTAGAAAAATAGAATGGAGAGACATACCGGTGTGGCAAAAAGGAAGCAATTATCTGGCCCTGTTGGGTATGTGGCTAACAGAATGCTGAAGTGGCAGATTTGCAAATTTGTAAGCGAGAAAAGCTTAGTGTTCATCTTTATCAGCCAAAGTGGTTTCTTGTTAGCTGAGCAGCAAGCTCAAAAGCGACCGGTTTTGACAACATAATTTACATCTTTGTATAAAACTATTGCTGGCAGCTGAACTAATTTGCACTGGATTAGGTTGTTTGTCTCTGCTGCTGACTAACCATGCAATCTATCAGGGGCCGCTTTCAAATATCACTTTTCAACTGTGCCCTTGAGAGGAGGAATTGATCGGGAATATACAGAGCAAAATTACTCCAATAACTTTATAGAAAAAACAATTACTGAATCATACACATGTGAATAATTCTGAGAGGCTGGAGTAAACGTAATGAAGTTAGCTCTGTGTCTGTCTTTAGTGCACACGCCCAATGGATTAACATAAACTACACTTGTGTGTGTTATTTGCCTGTTACTTTAAATCTGAAGGAAAGCTCACAGTGCAGAGATACCTAAATGTATTCCCTTTCTGAAATCCAGTTTAATTTGTTTTTGTGAGATCCTTCTCTCTTCTCTTTCAGCATTTCCTTCCCAGAGAATACACAGGAATGTTCTGGTGTGCAAGTGCAGAATAACCTGGCCAACTTTTCCAGACAAATTGTTAGTTCGTGTTTGATGATCTGTAACAAAAAGAAGTGCTGCCAACATCAATCCATGCATACTTTGTCATATATTCTGCATTCAAACAAAACAGCAGTCTTATAGTGGGAAAATAGAATCACAGAATGTTTTTTTAAAGATCATCTGGTTCCAACATCCACTTTTATTATAATTGTATTTTATTTTATTTTAATATTATGATTTTTTTGCCGTCAATGTGGCAGTGTTTTCTTCCTGTAGATTATGGAAGATTGAATAATATAAGGGAGGAAAACTGTTTTTTCAACTGATAAGTAATCCTTAGCCATTTCTAAGATGCTCTAGATTAGCTAGCAAACAAAAAACCATTAAGCACCTATTATTTTCAAGCAGTGGGTACATTTTTCATCACATTTCTCTGATGAATTTTCACTTGTGCATCCTGCTGGAGGTAATTAATTGCTTTCAGTTCAGAGGAGTAATAATGCAATAAATTATGCTGGTATTTCTTGTCAGGGAAGAATCATATTGCTGCTTCCTTACTAAAGCAGGACTAATAATAATCTAGCTGGAGTCACAGACTCTAGAAAGTGCCTGCACCATTAAAATTTATGTAAGGCATCAGAACTACTCCCTAGAATTACATTAAAAATCTGATTTTTTTCTGTATAATAATGGCCTCCTGTGATGACAGCACAAGAGATGGAGGCTGATTCTGTGCTTTCATGTATAATCCTTCTTTTGACCTTGGCCATGTTACTTAACCTGCTGATGTTTCAGTTGTCTACCTGTGAAACAAGGATGGTACTAGCATTCACGTTGACCTTGAGGCTTTACTACACTAACATTTAAGTTGCTTGATAATGTAAGGAATTCAGGTAAATTTACTGCTTCATAATTATCACTGCGTACATCTGCTAACATTATTTGTCTGGTTTGTAGTACTATAAAGAGAATTATTTTAGGTAACATCATATCAAAATAGTTACTCATATGTGTTAAATAATATTGTTGGTTTGTGTTGTGTTTTGAGGAAGAATGGATGCCTAGAGAGAAGATGTTCCAAGTGATCATGCTTGGAAATAATCCCCATCCCAGGCAACTGTAAAGTTGGCAAACCAAGCAGCTTTAGGTAAAGAACTATTAGACCTTAATCCCTGTAAATGCAACCTATAGTAAATTTTTATTTTATTAATATTTTTTTTAAATTTTCAAATTTCCTACCTTACTGGGAATCTTCCCTGTCTCTTGGCCAGAACTCAATCATCTTGGCTTTGCAGCCACAGTTGCAAACACATCTCTGGGTAGCTAAGCACTCTCCTGCTTTTGAAAAAGGGAAGTAAAAGATTGCATCACTGAATGCATTTTATCAGGTTGTAGCCTGCGTTATGGATCTGTTACTGGAGGGGCTGTAACAATGACATGCATTACCTGTCATCCTTCATGTTGGGTAGGTGCAGAAAGAAGATCAGAAGGGGACATGCTACCAGTGAATTCACAGGTATTTGTTAACAGCAAACAAAAAACTGGGAACCCTTCTGTCAGAATCTGGAATGAAGTTTAATGTAGTAGACACAGTGAAGCAGAAAGCTTTTCATTCTGCCTTCTTACTTCTCTCTTCCTTCCTGCATGTAACTGCTCTTCACCGTTCCCATGTCCTAGGTTACCAGATAAGCTGAATGATGACTCAAGGAATGGTAGCCTTACAATGAAACCTGAGTGATAGGAAGAGATTTGGCATTTTATTGTCCTTTTTGACTTAAGCAGGGTTTCAGCTTGACCTTCTAGGTTAGAGGAGCTTTTGTGCTAAACCACTCTTTCTCTTGTGTTGGATCCACTGTTGTGTGCAGAAGTGATAGCTGGTTGAATGGGATTCTTAGGCATTGAGAGGCACAGCTCTGCAGTCCTTTGTGGGTTTTTGTTTGCCTGTCTTTTTGGATTTGGGGTGGTTTTTTTTGGAGGTGATGAGGGTGGTGGTGTTTGGGTTTTCTTAATGAAAGATTACTAGTTCTTCAGTGCCAGTGATGCCTGCATTTGTTTGTATTTATACAGATAATGGTTTTGGACATCAGAAAAAATTCTTTACAGAAAGAGTGGTGAAGCATTGGAAGAGGCTGCCCAGGAGAGTGGTGGAGTCTCCATACCTGGAGCTGTTCAGAAAATGTGTAGATGTAGCACTTCTGGACATGGTTGAGTAGGCATAGTGCAGTTAGGCTGATGGTTGGTCTGAATGATCTTAAGAGACCTTTTCCAGCTTTAATGACTCTATAATTCTGTTTGATTGTCATCTCAGTGGGCCATTATCAATTAAAAAAAGCATTTGTAGCATTTCTTTTCCTATGTATGATTGCTATACTCTGTGTATTTCCTCTGCCATCTTTCCATGCAAAATTCAACTCTTATTTCCCTGCTGATTTTGTTTTAACAATAGAAACCTGCAAGATGTAAACCTTCAGAACTAACAACAGAAATTTTCAGCTTGTGTGGAGAATACCGCATTCCCTGTGTCAGTTTTCTTTGAGAAAGATGTTTTTGGAGGGAGGTTAGCCCAGAGAAAAACTTTCTTCTTGTTCTGACATGAGGATGGGAGAAGAGCTGCAGTGCGATGCCTACATTGGGTATTGGCAATCTGATTTACTGCAAATGCCCATTCCTGCCATGTTTTCCTTCAGTCTTCTGTCTCTTGGACTGCTAAAGGAAATACCGCTTTGAAAGGGAACACAGAGTTTTGAGGAAGATATTCCTCATCCTTGCCAAGACTTTTTTCCCCTTTACCACAGCAGAGTTTGATGTAGATGCTTGTTAGAAACCCCTTCCTTCCTTCTGCTGCCCCTGCACCTTGATGGATGCTATACTGTATTAGTTTCAGCAAGGAGGGTGGAGCAGCAAACTTTACTCTTATTGGAGGCCAGTCTTAATATGTCATCGTGTTCTTTTGAGTTTAGGAAGCCTGTTTTTCCCCTTTTCCCATCATTATTTCCTGCTCTCTAGCTATGGCTATAGCAGTGCTTCTTTATGACTTACTAAGTAATTTGGAATTTACTGGGTAAGTGGACCTGCAGTCAAATTAATCCCTTTGCTTTATTCTCTGCCTTCAGAGAAGGGCTTTAGTCAACAGCTGTTCTGTTTAGCAACATCCCTCCACCCCAGTTACTGGGAAAAAATATTTTTAGATCCTTAGTTCTCAACTGAACAGTGGTAATGCATAGCATCAGCTTTCCTTGGTGACAAACTGTCCCTCTTCTCGAGCTGCCACATGGCACTAGAGAGCTGAGGGCAAGAGACATAAAGCATTTGTCACAAAGGTGCTATCTCTTGACTGTCTCTGTTATAGGATTGATGGCATTTTTAAAAGGTAGGTAAGACTTTACCCAGCTGTTGTAGTTCTTTGTATGGCACAAAGCTTTCACCTTTCACTACCTCCAAATTGAGCAGCTGTTAATAATTATAACTTTTTTTAAGGTAATTACAGCTCTACTCTCAGTGGAGGTGTGGAGTTTGAAAAAGTTTTTCCCATTCCATACCAGAGATAAAGCCAGAAAATATTTATAGCAGATTTTCTGGGGATCTAACAGGTCTATAATTTCCTTTAGGAAATGTCTTGGTAAGAAATTCTCATCTAAACCAAATCAGTTTGAAAACCTAGGTCGGTGACAAATAAAATACCCCAATTATGTACTGTAAAAATGACTGTTTTGTAGATTGCTTTGTGTACCTCAAGAGGCACTGCTAACCTGCTTCCTCCTCCTCCTCCTCCTGTCTGTAGAGCACTCTGCCTAGTAACTGATCCCAGATATGGGACAGTTTGCCTGATGTTTGACAAGATTCGCCTGCTGCACTAACATTGTACAGGGAAAAAAGGTTGGTGAGCCGTTATTTTAGGCTTTTGAGTGCCTGCTGGACATGCAACTTGGATATTAGTTTAGTGCCTAATGTATGTGTTTTGAGACAGGGTGCAAGAAGTGATTCATCATGGGATGGCATGTTCTGTTTCTGTAGGACAGAGTGCAAAAAGAGAGAATTAGAAAATCATAGAATGCTTTGAATTGGAAGGAATGTTCACAGGTCATGTAGTTCAAACCCCTGCTGAAGCAGGGACACATCTTTAACTTGATCAGGTTGCTCAGAGACCCATTCAACCTGACCTTGAATGCTTACAGGGGTGGGATCTTGCCTACCTCCCCAGGCAACCTGTGCAAGTGCCTCACCACCCACATTGTAAAAAAATTTTCTTCCTTATATCCTTATATAAATCTTCCTTCTCTTAGTTTAAAACTATCACCCTTTGAGTAATGGTTACTTTACTACCTTATCAGCTGCCTTCAGCGTGCCTGATGGTAAGAACTTCTCAGAGATGCTCTTTTGCCGTGATGCTGGAGGGGTTGACTAGAACCTGATCTCATTTAGCCAGCATGGTTGTCCAAGGGCTTACCATTGGTAGCCAGCTTAGTTTCAGCACTGACCTTCTTGTAAGCTTTTTATTCTGCTGGGCTGGAATCTCCAACAGCATCAGTTCAGATCCCTTTACTAGGCTAGTTGTTGCCAATTCTCTGCTAGCAAGAGCATAAAAATCTTATTCTGACAAAGAAAGTTCTTTAATGTTTTTGTTTATGCAGACAAATGGTTAAAATTTCACATCTAAAATATTAAATATGGTAATTGCATAATTAGAAAAAATGTTACATGATTTAACAGCATTTTTCTATTTATATAAGTGACAACTAATGGTTTCTTTTTTTTCTCCTAGCTTTAGGAAATATTCTTCAACTTTGTAATTTTAAAACATTTTCTCCTACACATGTCATTGTTCTTTTTAATAGGATCTGCCAGAACAACTCGGAGCAAAAGCTCTGCATTTTTACATTATTATCTCATTGTCTATCCCTAGTGTTATAGCCTTACTGTGACTTCCTAGCTAATCAGCTATTTCAACTTTCATTCCATAAGCTTTATGTCTGAGTGTAATTAAATGAGCATTAAGTCCTTTTTTTACTAGCAAAGCCTGAAAGTTCTGATATTACAGTAATAAGTGTGAAGTGAATTTTGAATGGCATTTATATCCTTTCATGGGCTCTAAATGTTTGATTTGCATAACTAGTTAAAATGATATCAGAGCAGCATATTGATTTAATTCCATCTCAGAAAACTGTTAATTAATAATGATAATAAATGTGTCAGTCCTTTATTATCTGCTTTGAATTGGTGATGATGTCTATATTAATACTACTTCAGTAATAGACCTCTGCTGGCTATTGTTGGCAAAGCTGTGACGGCTTGAATAACCAGCAATCAGAATTTATAAAATTTATCACAGATCAGATTTTAAAAGAATAGTCATTTTCTCACGTGTGTAATTTTATTAACACCTACTACTTAACATTTTATTTAAATAAATCACTAAGAACAGAAACTGGCAAGGCCTTGGAACAAAGAAGAGGTTTGAATTCCTTAAACTTTTTTTTTGTCCTTACAAGTTGGGTTTTAATGAGTGAACACATTCCCTTCATGTAAAAGAGATAACTGAAAGAAATATGTGTATTGTAGTTTTCCTTAACACTTCATAGTATCATAGAATGGTTTTGGCTGGAAGGGACCTTAAAGCCCACCCAGTTCCATCCCCCTGCAGGGACACCTCCCACTGGATCAGGTTGCTCAAAGCCCCATCCACCCTTGTCTTGAACACCTCCAGGGACAGGGCAGCCACCACTTTTCTGGGCAACCTGTGCCAGTGCCTCAACACCCTCATTGTGAAGAATTTCTTCCTGATGTCTAATCTAAATCTACCCCTCTCCAATTTAAAGCCATCCTGCCTTTTCCTATCACTACATGCCCCTGTAAACAGTTCCTCCCCACCTTTCTTGTAGCCTCATCAGGTACTGGAAGTTCGCTACTAGGTCTCCTGGCAGCCTTCTCTTCTGTGGGCTGAACAACCCCAACTCTCAGCCTTGTCCTCATAGCAGAGGTGCTTCGTCCCTCAGATCTTCTTTGTGGCCCCCTCTGGAGCAGTTCCATATCTTTCTTAAGTTGGGAATATGAGAACTGTACACAGGACTCCAGGTGGGGTCTCACGAGAGTAGAGGAAGAGAATCACCTCCCTCACCCTGCTGGCCATGCTTCTCTGCATGTAGCCCAGGATATGGTTGTCAGCCTATGATACATTTGGCAGGAATATCTTTAAAACCTCCTCAATATTCTTAGGGGTAGTTTGTGGAAGAGAAATGCTTGGTCAGAAGTTTTCCTTTTACTCTTTTTCTTTTGCTATATATTGTTTTCTGTTCTTTTTTGTTATATGTGTTACTCCTTATTTCAGAATTAAATTATATTTTCCCGCATTAATTTTTTGCTATCACTTTTTAGTATTAAAACAGAACTGGTTTAACATCTTGCCTTCCTTTTTGGAGACTGGCAAAAGAGGTCTTTCTTCATGCTATGGAAGACTAGATTTTGGGTCCTTTTTCAAGAGGGAATGTTAACTGCCCTAATATTTAGCACCACACTACCTTATGGAACTGCCTAACCAGTGCCTAGAAAGGAGAGCACTCAGTTTTCACAGCCGGTAATGTTCCCTACATTCTTTTTGAGATATGATAATATTTAGGAAGCTGACTTTGGAGCTGCTGGATTTGGTTGTGTGGACTTTAAATGTATGTCTTGAATCAACTTTTTTTTAGGAAAAAAAAAAGTATCTTCTCTCTTAATGTTGATTACTGAGTCTTTGGACTCTAGAGTTTCATTTGTGTTTTCATTCATACTAAAAACTGTCTAATCTGAAAGGATCAGGGCTAAAAAGTAGAGATGCAATTCAGCTGCCAATAAAACTTAATGTTAGCAGCACTCAACTAAAGACTTACCTGCCAAGTTTAACACCCTGATTGCAATTTTAATCATAAAAATGTAATTCTTGTGTATTTGAAATGTTTGATTTCTTACAATATCTTTGAAAAATCAGGTTAGTGGCCTTTTCCTGGAGGGAGCTACAGCTGAGTAATATGAGTAGCCCCAAGGACAGAAAAGTAGAGAGTGACAAAATAATGGCATATGACTAGTTTTCTAAGCACAATGCTTCTCTAAGTTGCCTTCCTTCAGTGTTGTGTGGACAGCAAACAACTTGCTCTGATGTGATCAGGCACTGGAAGGGTTCTCAGGTGCTGGCAGAAGCTGCCCAGGGAAGTGGTGGAGTCAGCATCCCTGAAGGTATCTAAGAGAGGGGTAGACAGTGCTAAAGGATATGGTTTAGTAGTGGACAGGTATAGTTGGACTCTCTAATCTCAAAGGTCTTTTCCAACCAAAAGGTTCTGTGATCCTCATGGAAATGGCACCAATACATAGCACCAATCCTGAACTTAAAAATTCTGTTGAGTGGAAGTGAAAAGCATTGTAAGGAAAACTAAGCCTGGATGCTACACGTAACATCAACTTTATTTTATTTTATTTTATTTTATCTTTTGTAATGTTTTGTGGTTTTCTTTGTTTCAGTTTTTTTTGTTTAATGTCAGTATTAGACACTTCATAGCTACAAGAATCAAGAATCTTGATTTATTGAATTTTTTTTCTCCTTTTTTGCTCAATTGTAACAATCACAGTCTCACAATGTTGATCCAGACTGGGTGAGGAGGCAGAGTTGGACAATGATTTGCCTGGTAAATGATTTTAACTTGCACTTTAAATAAGAGATGTGTAAAACACACTCAGCCCCCCAATTCACTGTCTGTCCCCCTCCTGACTTTATGTGCACATTGAAATATATTTATGGTTTTCTCCACTGGCATAAATCGGATGTAGGTGACAATATATCCAAATAATCTCTTTGATGCATGGTTTTTGTTAATAATTATGTGCTGCTAATAATTAACAGGTGTGTGAAAAACTGAATTAGTAATGAGAAGAGAGTTTGTAAGCCGTCTGTTATCATCCCTTGACAATTGCAAGCAAGGGCAGAAGCTGAATACAAAGGCCCTTGATTATAGTTTAATGGGATTTGATAAGTTAACCCCTTTTGTCACACCACGATGCTGAGCTTTTATTGTGGGAAGTTTGCTGTCTGATGGTAACAACATCTTTTTCTTTAACCCAGCCTTCTTAAAAGAAAATAATAGTCAGTAAAATATCCAGAGTACATGGGAGTTAGGATTTCAAACTCAGTTTTCAAAGTGATTTGTGAATTTCTGAAAATTGTGTGCAGAATTGTTCAGTAGTTACTGAAACAAAAGCTTTGATGGGCTTTTCTTCAAGTTATGGGAGCAAGTGGATCCATAAAGTGTCTTATATATTCCCTGCATTTCAGTCCTTCAGACAACGAACCCTTGCAACCATCTGCAGAACAGACAAGTTCTGGAAGCACAAGGTGTCAGCAGTGGCAGTTTTGGTCTCTTAAGCATATAAACAATGACAGAAAGTGTGATCTTGATGTGGTGTGACCTCCTAAAAATGCTCAGGTTTAACTGTGTGCTTCTAACCAGTTGCTGCTGGTGGATAAATTCAGCAGACAAGTGATTCAAGTTGAATCATTCCAAATTTTTCTCTTAAAAGAAAAAAGCCTGTTCCTTCTTCCTGGATAATTTTGTCAAAGCTTTGTATTGTTTTGACGTACCTTGTATTTGTTTTAAAATGGTTATTTTATGATGCTTTAGTCCACTGTTTTTCTAAGGCTCTTCTCTTTTTGTTCTATTGGTTTCAGTTTTCAAAAGGCCTTTTTGTCTTCAAATGTGTGTAAAAAACCTATTTGACTTCAGCAGTTCAAATTAAGATATTAAATTTATGATGGAGAATATCTCAAAAACATTATACTATGCTCATGACAGTTGGCTGGCTTGAAAAATATAATATGCTTGACCTAAAAAGAGATCTGGAGCTGCAAAGCTGGATGGCTGCAGGCACTTCTCATCAGTATTTAACATGCGTTCATTTTTGTGTTGAAAGACAGTCAAAAAAAGCTACTGCATTGTTGCTGCTATTGCTATATAGTCTTACTGGCAATAATAGATATGTAAAGCATTGTGGATGTGATTTACAATGGGAAGAAGAAAAGCTTAGGGGATTTATGAAACTGGGACTTGTATACTTAGGACTCAAGTTTGCTAAAACTTACTTTGGGACTGTTGAGTTTGGGATGTGGTTGAAGGAGAGATCTGTTAGTGCCCTATGCACGGGCTCTGTGCGGAGCCAACATCATCTTTCTGGAAGAGCCTAGAGAAAAGCATCTTGTGTTCTTGAAGACTTCAGAAGAAAAAAATTCTCAAATGCTGACTAAGTTTTCAGTGTTTTACTGGCAGATTCTCTGTTTGCCTTGTAAACTCTGTAGCAGGAGGTTACGTGTGATTTGGAAGGCATATTAAGGTTTTCTGATCAGTACTTTATCAGGGTTGTTGGAGTATTACTATTTTATTCTAAAGATGATGTGCTGCCTATTTAGGATGGAGAGGATATCATAGGAGATCAACACAGTACCTGAAATCAGTGCTTGAAGGAATGAGCTGGTATTTCTGCATGGATTCTTATGAAGCAGGGAGAGCCTTGCTGCCTCATGAAGCTCACAGGTCTAGCACTGACCCATCATGACATAAGGACAGTCTTTTGGACCTTCACGTAACATAGGAGTTGTGTTCTTTAATATAGTGTGTTACCATTCCACTTCTTTTGGAACAGAAAACTTTTCTGAAAAGCAAGTGTTCCTAAATACTTTGGGGATCAGCAAGGATTCTCTGTTTTTATTGTACTGCTGACTCTTGTGTTGCCAAGTGTTTGCAGTTTGGCAACATTCATGTTAGCTAACAGGAAAGAGTTCCAAGCCAATCAGCTTAAAACTTGTGCATGTTTGTCATCTTTGTTCCTTTTTCAAAGTACAATTTTCTGTGATCCTTTTGGGGAAAAGGAACCTGCCTAACTCATTCCTAGAATTGAGAGATGTAACATAACACATGACTGCATTGCAGTGCGGTACTATTGGAAAGAGTCAGTGTTTTCTGTTTTGTGTGGTGTGATCTCCAGAGAGTGGAAATGGCTCCTACAGACCTTTAGCAGGGCCTGCAGGACCACGCTGCCCATTGGGAAATCTGCTCTGCCTTCCCAGTGGCTTGTTGTGTTGACAGAGCCTTTGTTTTGTGCATCGATTTACAGGTTAGGTTGCTTTGGTGCAGCAAGGTGGACAGGCAGTGTGAGGATCATGCTTTATGATTTGGAAGTGTGAAGTTATTTGAGAAAGTGCGTATTATGAATCTCTGCCTTCTGAAAGCTCCCTGTATGGGTCATGAACCAAACCTGCTCAACTCTACTCGAGATCAGTATCAAAGCAAATGCTCGACAGTTGTGTTTGGATAATATATAGACTGCATGGCTGCTCTTCAGCCTTTTATTACCACTGCTTTTGCACAGTGAACTAAAACATCCTTCTCCTTATCTTCAGTTCTTCATTTCACCTTCTCATAAGCAACTTCCCAAAGGGGATTCTTGCATTTGTTTAGGAGTATTCAGCAACTTGTGCATCAGCTCAGCTGTGCAACATGCCACCACGAGCTGCTCCTAAATAACATCGATTTGCATAGTGCACTGAGAGCTGTGAACTCGCCTCTCATTAAGTAGGTGAGAACTCTTGCACAACCAGAAATGCTAAAAATTGAGCTGTACTCCTATGGGGTTTTTCTGCTAGGAGCCCTTCCAGTGTATTACACCACCGTGACACTTTCTGGGGTGACTGATACCATACTGTGGCAAGGAAGGAAAGGGATAATCTAAAGGGACCACAAGCTTTAGCTTCCCATTTAAACTGTTTCCTATGTTCTCCCCCTTTATTCTCTTGTACATTTCTCAGTGTGGGAAATGAATTCTTTTGGTGGTATTTCAACAATAATCAGTTAATGGTGGAGTAAGGAGGGAATGAATAATCTATTGAAAACACCCTGTTGCCAAATTCAGCACTCCACAACTTCAGTTTTGCAGTTAGTCGGGTGAAATTATTTAGTGATGTCCAGCAATATTTTATTGCGAGTTATGTTTTGCAATACTTGAGCAATATATAACTGTGATCAATGTTGTGACCTCGGGGAAATTGCTTATATAATTACAGAAAGTTTACAGTAGTAAGACAAGGAATGGGGGAAAATATATCACTGTAAAATATAAATATGTTTAAATTACATTTAGGATTTGGAATAGTTCCTTGCTTGTGTTTTACAGAGTAATCTGTGATTTAAATCAGGTTTAGTTGTGGGTTTTTTTCTAAATTGGGTATTATAAATCAAGAGTAGTTGCTGCATATAGCACACAAGAGGATTTCTTATACATTTTAATGTTGCATAAGAAAGAAATACCAGTAGTTCAGCAGTAAAGTTGCAAATGTAAGCAAAAATGAAGATTTTTCTAAATTTAACTAGGTTGCATTTGTTTAGTAAACTCTAGCTATAATTTACTGTTTTATTGCATTTACTCTCGAGAACTTGCTGGCTTTAAAAAGGAGGGGGGAATAAAGGAAGCAGCTATGTTATAATTGCTCTGGAACTGGAGGAAGTAGATGGAAAAGGGGAAGATATTGAATAGTCTGCCTGCATTAGGTTAAAGTAGGGAGAATAGATCCTGGTGTGATAATATGCTGCTGAGGAAGAGTGTGTTTGGGACTAAGGAACTTTTAGCTGTGTGCATTCTGTATTTGTGGGGTAGCATAACTCTTAGTAAAAGCATCAAACTCAAGATGTTGTGGTTATTTCCTCTTAAGACTTTGGAGCCATGTTAATCCGTGCCTTTGGAGGCAGCTTTTCTTATTAGTGAATTTCAGTATGTGAAAAACAGAAATTCAGGTAGTTATGCTTTAAAATGCAACAAACACGTTTGTTTTGTAAGTAAGGATGTTTAAACCTTGACTTAAATTTGCTCTGTAGGTCTGCGTGTGCATTCTTTATCTGTGGCTGGATTTCTCTATTGCTCAGTCTGTTAATATAAAACCTGGCTTAGTTTAACTGTGGTTTGAGAGAAGTGAACGCTGGGATTGGGCTGGATGATGTTGATTAATAGGTGTGCGAGGGTGAAAGACTCCAGGGCCAAGCAGTAGGTCCATCTTGGTGGCATCTGATGTTGATTGGCTTTGTCCTGCGCGGCTGCGCTGGAAGAGCGGACATTAAGATTAAGTGATGCTGTCGTGTTGAGGAGCGCTGCACTGCATCATTCTGGGAAGAGACAGCTGTGGTGGTTAATCCTTCATCACCAAGGGAGTGCTGCCAGCAGAAAGATATACAGCCAAAGATAACCCTCCATAACTTGTGCTAAAGATCAGAAAACTTTGAATTCACATCCATCTGCTTAGTCTGGGGTGAAGATGAAAGATAGGCAGAATAGGAAATAAAAAAACCCTCCAGTGGGATTAATCTTAGCCACAGTATGCAGCACACAGTGAAAAGGCAGGAGCTAAATTTTTACATGTATCATAAAAGAACTGGATCATTCAGAACTCAGAAGTTTAATTTTATTTCAATTGCTGTAACGTTCATACTCATGATGCTCATTTAATATGTATCCCACATCTTTCCTGGAAGTGGTTCAAAGATACCAGTGTTCCCAGTGTAATGTTTAAAAAAGACTAGTGCCTGTTAGTGCTGCATTTCTAACTAACAGGAGTGGATAACAGTGGAGCCTTTAGCATAATGTATAGTAGAGAACTTCATTATTTACTTTTATACTTAGCAGGTCAATTCAAAAATATCATACATCAGGTAAGAATATATTCTACCTTGAATGGTTGTGAAGAGAGGCAGCTATATTGCTAGGTGTAATTTATTCACATAAAGTGAGAACCATTACAAAGACTAGCACAAGTTGTCATCTGTGGAAATTAATTGATATGAAAGAATAAGATAGCCAAGAGGAAAAAACAGAAAAGTGTTTTGCTTTGGAGGTTGTCTAAGCAATAACAAAATTAATCAAGTACAGTTCAGAAGCAGTTGTTAGTGATAATAATTTGAGATGTTTATCCTTTATTTTAATCTAGGCTGTCATCTTAACATGCATTTCAAACCTCAAAGCTGTATTTAAAAGAAGTTGTGTCCTGAATGGCGGAGAAAACATGGAAATGCACTTTTTGTAACTACCACCGTGGTAATAATTACTGCTGTGAGGAACATGGATCATTTCTTTAAGGAGATTACTACTGGCCAGGCATGGAAATAGAAAACCTCTTCGTTCCAGCCTTGGCACTCAGAGGAGTGGAGCATCAGCGATGGGCAGGAGCTTCGCTTGCCGAGCTTGGCCATGGGTTTGCTGCTGCTTCAGCTGATGGTTGGCAATGAGTGGTTTGGTGAACCTCATGCTATCTGTTTAATGACTGCCTGCTCTAGGTTGTCTAAAAACAATTGAAAAAGTAGTTAGTTACTCAGCTGGTACACAGGCTTAGTTCACAGAGTCATTAAGGTTGGAAGAGACTTCTAAGATGATGGAGTCCAAACATCAGCCCAACACCGCTGTGTCCCAAAGTGCCTCATCTACATGCTTTTTGAAACCCTCCAGGGATGGAGATTCCACCACTTCCCTGGACAACCTCTTCCAGTGCTTCAACACTTGCACTAAAGAAATTTTTCCTACTATCTTAATATTTCCTAATAAATTCCTAAATATTGTCTGGAGCAACTTGAGGCCTCTCATTCTATTGCATTNGCATAACTCTTAGTAAAAGCATCAAACTCAAGATGTTGTGGTTATTTCCTCTTAAGACTTTGGAGCCATGTTAATCCGTGCCTTTGGAGGCAGCTTTTCTTATTAGTGAATTTCAGTATGTGAAAAACAGAAATTCAGGTAGTTATGCTTTAAAATGCAACAAACACGTTTGTTTTGTAAGTAAGGATGTTTAAACCTTGACTTAAATTTGCTCTGTAGGTCTGCGTGTGCATTCTTTATCTGTGGCTGGATTTCTCTATTGCTCAGTCTGTTAATATAAAACCTGGCTTAGTTTAACTGTGGTTTGAGAGAAGTGAACGCTGGGATTGGGCTGGATGATGTTGATTAATAGGTGTGCGAGGGTGAAAGACTCCAGGGCCAAGCAGTAGGTCCATCTTGGTGGCATCTGATGTTGATTGGCTTTGTCCTGCGCGGCTGCGCTGGAAGAGCGGACATTAAGATTAAGTGATGCTGTCGTGTTGAGGAGCGCTGCACTGCATCATTCTGGGAAGAGACAGCTGTGGTGGTTAATCCTTCATCACCAAGGGAGTGCTGCCAGCAGAAAGATATACAGCCAAAGATAACCCTCCATAACTTGTGCTAAAGATCAGAAAACTTTGAATTCACATCCATCTGCTTAGTCTGGGGTGAAGATGAAAGATAGGCAGAATAGGAAATAAAAAAACCCTCCAGTGGGATTAATCTTAGCCACAGTATGCAGCACACAGTGAAAAGGCAGGAGCTAAATTTTTACATGTATCATAAAAGAACTGGATCATTCAGAACTCAGAAGTTTAATTTTATTTCAATTGCTGTAACGTTCATACTCATGATGCTCATTTAATATGTATCCCACATCTTTCCTGGAAGTGGTTCAAAGATACCAGTGTTCCCAGTGTAATGTTTAAAAAAGACTAGTGCCTGTTAGTGCTGCATTTCTAACTAACAGGAGTGGATAACAGTGGAGCCTTTAGCATAATGTATAGTAGAGAACTTCGTTATTTACTTTTATACTTAGCAGGTCAATTCAAAAATATCATACATCAGGTAAGAATATATTCTACCTTGAATGGTTGTGAAGAGAGGCAGCTATATTGCTAGGTGTAATTTATTCACATAAAGTGAGAACCATTACAAAGACTAGCACAAGTTGTCATCTGTGGAAATTAATTGATATGAAAGAATAAGATAGCCAAGAGGAAAAAACAGAAAAGTGTTTTGCTTTGGAGGTTGTCTAAGCAATAACAAAATTAATCAAGTACAGTTCAGAAGCAGTTGTTAGTGATAATAATTTGAGATGTTTATCCTTTATTTTAATCTAGGCTGTCATCTTAACATGCATTTCAAACCTCAAAGCTGTATTTAAAAGAAGTTGTGTCCTGAATGGCGGAGAAAACATGGAAATGCACTTTTTGTAACTACCACCGTGGTAATAATTATTGCTGTGAGGAACATGGATCATTTCTTTAAGGAGATTACTACTGGCCAGGCATGGAAATAGAAAACCTCTTCGTTCCAGCCTTGGCACTCAGAGGAGTGGAGCATCAGCGATGGGCAGGAGCTTCGCTTGCCGAGCTTGGCCATGGGTTTGCTGCTGCTTCAGCTGATGGTTGGCAATGAGTGGTTTGGTGAACCTCATGCTATCTGTTTAATGACTGCCTGCTCTAGGTTGTCTAAAAACAATTGAAAAAGTAGTTAGTTACTCAGCTGGTACACAGGCTTAGTTCACAGAGTCATTAAGGTTGGAAGAGACTTCTAAGATGATGGAGTCCAAACATCAGCCCAACACCGCTGTGTCCCAAAGTGCCTCATCTACATGCTTTTTGAAACCCTCCAGGGATGGAGATTCCACCACTTCCCTGGACAACCTCTTCCAGTGCTTCAACACTTGCACTAAAGAAATTTTTCCTACTATCTTAATATTTCCTAATAAATTCCTAAATATTGTCTGGAGCAACTTGAGGCCTCTCATTCTATTGCATTTTACTTGGGAGATGAGACCAACACCCACTTTGCTAAAACCTCCTTTCAATTCATGTTAATAAAATCCTTTAATTGAATTAAGCAGTTCTTGTTAATGAGGTCCTTTAATTAAATCCCTTCACAAAAAATGTAAGCACTGAGACTTATTGTTCCAGTGATACAGGTTTTGATTTTACCTGGGCATAGTGAAGCTGTAAGAAAGCCTTCTAGCTTGGTACCTAAATACCTACTACCTGGGGCAGATTATCATCCCTAACTCATAATGAAAGGGATTCTCAGTCAATGTTGATGGGAATTAGGCACCTGAATGCTTAAAAAGTCTGCCCCAGAGGTTTCAGTGTTCTTGCAGTCTCGTGTTTTGTATGTTACAATGACTGCTGCACCACACTTTTTTTCGGGGGCTGGGAACGGTTAGCATTATTGGAGCACTGATAAAGAACATGTTTTCATATAGGCTTCTGAAAATCTTCCCCTTACTCAACACAGCAGGTCCTTCTGTTCTAGCACCATTGGTGCTTTAGAGAGAGTAACTGTATTTTATCAAATCCAAATTTTCTTTAGGGTTTGGCTAGCTAGAAAATATATTATGACTGTTTCTTCCTTAAACCACTAGGTTTAGGTGTCTTACTGTGTTACGTGCAATACTTGCACTCTGATGGTGGATGAAGTATTTTAGTTGGGACCTGCTGAAGCCCTGTGAGGTGAATGGTGCTATAGGTACAGGTTGTCTTGGATTAAGAATTTAAGAATGAGAGCTGTAGTAAATCTGTTGATGTCTTCTCAAGTGTGTAACGAGATTGTCTCTTAGTTCCTGTTTTTTTTATTGAGCTTCTTCAGTTTCCTATAATCATAAAAATACCAATTAAATGAGAAGAATGTTTGTAGAGGACAAGTTTTAGTTGTATCAGCAAAGTGCCTCTCAAAGGCATCTGTACTTCTTGTCTCTCACATTTGTGCTCTCAAATGTAATAAATCTTGTTCCTGTTTCTTTAGAAATACTTGCATTCATCTTAACAATTGGTGTTTCTTGATAAATTTGTCCTACAGTTAAATGTTACGTTATGACACCTCTCAGGTAAAGGTGTAATATATATATTAACGTGTCATTTTAACTTAATTAAAAATAATGAACCAATGAATACCAGTAGATATCATATGGGAGAAGTATTTGTAAACAAGCTAAATGTGTTAGTGAGTTAATTTACCTTTTGGCAAAAATCCTAATTACTTTAGCATCTTAGAAATCCAAGTGGCATTTTTTGACTGTTATAAGGGAAATAGCAAAAATCTGTTTGGATAGGTTTATGGTAGGAAGAAGTATATAAGCCTGCAAGTATGTGAAAAAAATGACACCTGCCTCTTCTTAATAATGAACTATTCTGCAGGCTCACCAAAGGAAGAATAAGAAATAATGCTTCCATTGTAGCAGGTGGAATGTAGGCTCAATATAAGGAGAAGGGTTCTCACAACAAATGCAGTTAAACATGTGAATGGGCAAACGAGTACAACTTCTCAGGAGGATTACTTTCTTTTGTTTTGACTCCAAACTATACATGCTTGGTTATATCTACAATTATGGGATGCATAAGGTTATCTCTGGTCTTTGAGGCCCATTTTATATTTTGTTTTCCTCTGATTTTGAATTTGGTGGTGGATTAACATTGTGTTTTGGAAGGTCTCACAGTTTAGAGGCTAATGCAAATGAAGAGTCTTTGTCTGCTCATGTATTTGTCCAAATCCAAATGTTTAATAGAAAACAGGTTAATATGAGCAAACTTGTTCCTGATGAACACTAAAATGCCAACTATTTGAAAGGAATGGGTTAATACATTGACTAATGTTGTGGGTTTAGAAGAACTGGCCCTTTTCTTTGTTCTTTTTTATCATATACATTTATCATGTTCAACTTGGCAACTGAAGCAAATAGCTATTTAAGTTGTAAGGAATGAATCACTGCGATTTCTTGAACTGGATGATATAACTAAGCCTAATGATGTTATACAGCAGAAGTTGTAAGCCTTAGGATAGTTTGCCCCACTTTTAAAATAAATATATATATATTTTTTTAAATGAGCCATGAGCATTTGCTACCTGCATGGAAAATCAAAGAGCATTCAGATATGTTTAATAAAGCTGTAATTTCCTGTCCAAACTGGTAAGGACTCATGGTGAGTACTTACCTTTTGCTGCTGCATACCACCCAGTCTATTTAGAAATATCTGACTGGTGCCTTGTGTGAAGATTTAAGATGCAGGCTTTTTGACTTAACTTAAAAGCTCAGGAATCACAGAATGGTTGGAGTTGAAAGGGCCCTCTGGAGCACATCCAGTCCAACCCTTCTTCTCAAGCAGGCTGACATACAGCAGGTTGTGCAGGAATGTGTCCAGGTGGGTTTTGAATCTCTGCATAGAAGGAGATTCCATACCCTCGCTGGGCAGCCTGTTCAGTGCTCTGTCACCCGTACAGTAAAGAAGTTTTTCCACATAATAAGGTGGAACTTCCTGTGCCCCAGTTTGTGCCCATTGTCCCTTGTTCTGTCACTGTGCGCCACTGAAGAATCTGGCCCCATCCTCTTGGCACATACCTGTTAGATGTTTATAAGAACTGATAAGGTCCCCTTTCAGTCTTCTCTTTCCTAGGCTAAAACAGACCAAGCTCACTCAGCATTTTGTAATAAGAAAGATGCTTCAGTCCCTTGATCATCTTCATGGCCCTCTGCTGGACCCTCCCATACAACCAAAGAATCATTAAGGTTGGAAAAGACCTCTAAGATCATCATGTCCAACCATCAGCCCAACCCCACTGTGCCTACTAAACCATGTCCAAAAGTGCCACGTCCATACGATTTTTGAAAACCTCTGGGATTGGAGACTCTACTGCTTCACTGGGCAGCTTTCTCCAATACTTTACCACTCTTTCAGTGAAGGCATTTTTCCTAATATCCAATCTAAACCTCCCCTGTCACAACTTGAGGCCATCTCCTCTTGTTCTATCATTTGTTACTTGAGAGGAGGGACCAACACCCACCTCGCCACAACCTCTTTTTAGGTAGTGATAAAGTCTCCCTCTCAGCCTCCAGTAGTTCCTTGTCTGTCTTTAACTGGGGGCTCCAGATGTGGTCTCAGTAGGGCAGAGTAGAGTGGAAGGAGAACCTGCTTCAACCTGCTATCCAAGAAAACAGAGAAAAATAAAAGTCTGAGCTTCCTCTTTAGAAGTACAAAGATGCTATGAGGCAAACGTTCCATAGTCTCTACAATGTAATCCAAAAGGTGAAAACTAATATGTATTTGTTGTGTCAGCATATAGTCACAATGCTGGACGTTGCATGTTTACAGCTGGTTCTGATGCAGCTGTCGGGTTATAATTGATGACCATCATAATTTAAAGTGTAAAAGAAAATGTCTTGGCACAGAGGGACATGATAAAGTGCCATCTACCAGGCATCGTGGACATCGGTGGTTACCATTTCCTTTTCCTTCTCTCTCTTTGCCTTTCTTTGCTGCCCTTGCCAGAATCTACAGAAGTCATCAGGAGCAGCTCAGCCCAGCCTCCAGCTTTCTAATATCACTTTGGTAGTTGTCAGATCATATGAAATGTCAAAATTCATGTGGCCTTCGTGAAGAGATATATTTAGTACAGCTGCTGCATACCTACATAGTACCTCTGACATTGACATATTAGTTATGCTGTCTTTTGCAATCTGATATCTTTAAATTTGCCACCTTGTTAAGTTTTGATTAATGTGATTCCATTTCACTAAAGTAATTGGCTTGGCCTGTTGTAGAAAATAATCAGCCTTTCTACGGAACAAATGCTAGAACATGCTAATGAGGGAGTGAGTTCGTTAAATTGATGGCGTGGAGTGACAGTTATTAATGATTGTTATGATAAACAGACGAGTGCGAATTGGGATGAGTTGGGCAAAAGTGACAGTTTAAAAATAACGTATATTGGAAAGTACTAACGAAGTAATATACTGTTAGGAAAACAATCATGCAAGTTGTCAAGAGAAGAAGTGTAATTATACAGCTGCGCGAGCTGCCTGGGAGGACAGGGACCTGGCTGATAATGGACACTTTTTTTGTTGGCAAGGGGAAAATATGTTATGGCAGAGAGGAGTACAGATTGATAAATTAATTGGCCTTTCTCATTGTTCCAAGAGCAAACTTGGCCAGCAATAGTCAAGCATATTAGGTAAATAAATGAAGTGACCAGCTTTTCCTCTGTATCTGACCCATTCCTTGCCCTTTCTCTCAAATCTACCTGTGCGTTAACTGCCAAGTCCAATGGCCCAGGGTGGCAGTGTTTGCATAAATATAGCATTTCTGGAAGCGTTTATAGCTTTTAAAAATGAGGTGCTTTGTATCACAGAGTTTTGTCTTAAGAGGAAGGTTAATTATAATAAGACCTCAGCCCTGTGCAAAGCTGTATTAAAGCAAGGTGGAGGGTTCAAATGTGCTGATTTTTAGGCTGACCTCCCTCTTCTTGTAAAGTAAAATTTAGACAGAACTGTCCATCTGAAAACTTGCAAGAACAACTAGGAAGAAAGTAATTGCTAGTTGTGGGGGTTGGGAGGTAAAGTATGGTGTTACTTCTGCTTATTGTTGCGTAAGTTTGGTGCTAAATGGCTTAAGGTCATTGGTTGTTGGAGAAAGACATTTGTATCTCTGAGACTGACAGCATCGCTGTACATAATTTCAGCTGTCAGGTTTCCCGTATATTTGAAACAGTGAAAGAGCAGGGGATAAATGTGGAATATTATCCTAAGATAATAGGAGATCCAAAGCAAGTAGACCATTAATAAAACCAGAAAAAGGTAAAATGGACATCAAGAAAATTCAGTATGGCTAGTGAGACTCCAGCTGCTTACTGAAAGAGTGATGAGGCATTGGAACAGGCTGCCCAGGGCAGTGGTGAAGTCACTATCTCTGTAGGGGTTAAAAAAATCTGTAGCCTTGGCACTTTGGAACATGGCTAAGTAGGCATGGTGGGGTTGGGCTGGTGGTTGGACTGAAAGCTGGTATTAATATGAATACTCGATAGCACATTGTGGATCACTTCAGTCTCTGTGCTAATGCAGAGGATTGTTGGGAAACATTTGGGCAAACATGGAACTGAGTGGTCAGTGTTGTTCCACTTCTTTTATTTGTATGTTTGTTCTGCCTTGCATTTAAATGTTACCTTTCCTCCTTGGAAATGTAAGCAAGCTACCGTATTCTTCATAAAGTCAGGGGAAGTGATTTTGAAGAAGTTGGCTAAGAGAAAGCACCATCATCACTGTCAGATTCCAGCTGCTCAGGCCACACCAGTGAAGAGAAGATGAAGAGTTTTGATTTTATATGACAGGCTCCAGCTATATCGGTACTGAGTGGAGCCTGTAAAATGCTTGCTTAGCCATTTTCCTAGATGTTTGACTGGGTTCAGCTTGGTCTTGGTCTTGCACATGGGCTCCAATAGTCACGTTACCAATTCCTTGCAACAGCCCTCAAGAAGACAATCTGTTAACTGATTTTACCATATTTCTTTCTCTACCTAGCTTCCTAGTTTTCTGTCGGAAGTACTAGCTTGTAGAGTCTTAGGCTTGTGAACACAATTCACAAGGTGAAACCCTCTAACCAAAATGAGGAAGGATGGTCATTCTCTTTATTTGATAATGAAGTCTAAGCCTTTTTCATATAGTTTGTTATGAGTAAAATCTCATGAGTCCTTGGTTTTCACTGTTAGTTAAAAGGAAGAAAGAAATAAATGTTGGTTTCCACAGAACTTATAATTTCCCTAATAGTGTCATAGATTCAATGTGTGCCAGATATAGCTTAAGAAATGGCTAATTAGTATCTTAAAGCAATTTATTGTGTATAGAATCTATCATACTGAACCTCATTGTTCCATTCAGAACATGCAAATTGGTGACTAAGAAACCTTTTTTAAACAAAAATATACCAATTTCCAAATTTCTTTGTAACAGAGAAAAAGAGGCATTAAATTCCAAATTACACTGTACTTCTGCAGATGATGAAGTCTTGTTTTACCGTAATATTGCTCTTGAATGGCTTTTATGTATTAAACTATTAGTTAGGCCTTCTCTTTCAAATCAGATCATAGGAAGGAGAAGCAGACTTAAGAAAAATCTTCATTTTACCATTCACAACTTGGTTTCTGACTCTCAACAGACTCTGTTGCTGATACTTTGCTTTCATTGACAAACCCTTGATTTAGGCCCCTTACCCTTGTCTAGTCCACAGGGATAGTATTGCTTTGGTTTCTCTGACTTTTAGGATGTGCCTGCATTGCCATTTTAGTTTGGGTAAGGCTTGTGCTTTTGAAGCACCTCTTCAGCTCTTCCACATTTATTGAATTGCGGTTTGCTCTAGAGGGTCTGAATTCTTCTCTAATGAAGTTGAATTGGAGGATGTTCTTCAGAGGTTCATCTGATGTGCTTCATCTGCTGCTGAGCATTCTGTCTTTGGAAACAGGTTACATCAAATACATATCAACATCCTCCAAAATGCATCCAGTGTTGGACATTGGATCCTTGGCATCAGATGTTTTTGCTCTGGAAGTCTGTTCCATGTGGACCTTGTTATGTGCTCATAGAGATCATCATTCTTGGTAACAGTTTAAAATGAATCATCACATGACATTACTGTTACTTTGTCTTTTTACTTGATCCCATTCTTCTCTTCATTTACACCTAGCTGCACTGCTCATTTCTGTCAGGTGTACAGCATCACTACAATTTTCAGACCGGGGGGTAGACAGGGTGGCTTGAGGCCACTCTTTTGTTACAGATTTTCCTTCTGCCTTTGTACCATTTTCCATTGTGCTTCTTGGGTTTGACCATCTACTTGTATGTTAAAAATTATTTTCCTTTTGAGACTATTTTAAAAAATGTTTGCTCTTTATTATTGTGTTTGGTATTTTGCTTCCTCTCTTAACTTCTTAGATTGAGTTCAAGTCCCAGAAATTATAATAATTTAAAATATTTTTGTCTTGAACAAAACTTATCCTTATTCTCTTTATATTTTGTGCTTGACCCTCATGTTTTGTGTAAAAAATGGTTATAAAACCTTATGAACAGGAAAGATTCTTTTGTCTAAAGTTACTTATATAAAGAAGATGATTTTTTTCTCTCTCTCTAAATTATGCGTGGTTTGCATTTCAATATGGAAAAATAATTGATTTTGTATATTTTATATTCTAACAAAATCATTTTTCCAGTATGTTGGATCTTAGGCAAGGAACTTGAATTTGGAGGAGCTCTCATTTAACCCTTTTGATTGTACCAGTGTTTGCATAGCAAAAATGCTGTGAGTAATTAATATACATCTCTATACAGATGTGAAATATTAAGATGTTAATTTAATCTGAACATCTAGTCACAGTTTTAATGTTTACATATTAAGTTTTTACTTTCTAGGTATACAGGGAGATGTATGTTAGTGTAATTAGTGAATTAGTGGAAGCACTGAGGCAGCTGTTGAATTTTTAACAGGCACAGGTGGCTTATTGTTGGCATTATAGGATACTTCTATTTTCCTAGTAACTCATATTTTCAATAGTAAACTAGAGAAATCCTAGAACCAAAATAAAACTAAGTTAATCAACATTCTTTGTGAAAAGGCTGTTTCAGTGAACATAGCCCTGTAACAAATGGAGGATAAAGCGAAAAGTAAGTAAACTCCATAATATATATTAAAAAAAAACCCACAAAAAAAGCAGGAGTGGAGTGGTGAGAAGGAAGCATTTGCGTAGCAGCTGTTTCAAAGCACGCCACCCCTCAGTAACAATACAGGAAAAGAGTTCTGCTCAGTGTTCCTGTTATAACCGCCTGCGTCTCAGGAATTGTGCTCTTGGCAGCAGAGCTGGTTGGCTGCTGTTGGCGACTGGTAGCATGGAGGCTTTGTTTGAGGCGTGTTTGTTGATGGGATCCATTCCACGAGTAGCCTGTACACTTTCTTCAAGATGCTATGGCTGCGGATTGGTAGGGGAAAAGACAAGGTTGAGTTGTCTGGATCCCAAATACAGGCCACTTATTCAGCCACCGTCTATCCAGCACCCACATACTGGCTAGAAAGACTTTTCTGGGGAACAACCATTGAACTGCTCCTCAGGACCTTATTCTTACATTGAAAGCTCTCAGTTATGTTTTTCTGGTCAATTACTAGGAAAAAACACTTGCTCTTTTATCCCGCTGTTTAAAGACAGTGGTTTTGATATCATTGTCTGTTGGAAAACGCAGTGAAACAGGCCTTTTGGCAGTTTTATCTACCTGTCATTTTGTGAGGACAAAGTTAGTCTCCTGAATTCCCTCTTATTTCAGACTTGCATTTCAGTCAGCATTTCTAAAACCTACCCAACGACACAGGAGAGAAGCAGAGTTAGATGTAAGGAAGTTGAGTTGTCCTCTTTGCTGATTGACTTCTAGCTTTCAGTAGACCCTACAATCTTTAGAGAGCAGAAATGACTGCAATTAAATTATCCTTAAGCTTTCCTTTTCAGCAGCCAATAAGGGCTCCACCCACCATCTGCCACAGCTGAAATAACCCCAAAAGACCCAAAGACTCCTCTGGTCCAAGTGTTTTGGTTTCTAAGACTTAAATAGGTTCCACTTAAATAGGCTCCTTATTTGTAAGTTCATGTGTAGGCTCTATCTCTTTTTTTACAGCCAAGAGGACTCGGTAGAAGGAAGACAGTTCTTTTGCTTTGTAGTTCAGCTATTCCAGGCAAAGTTGAAGAATTCAGTAGAGATATTTGGAAACCAAAACGTGGAGGGATGCTCTGCTCTTGGAGACTTGGTGCCTTTTAGTCCTGAAAAAGCAAAAGATTTTCAAGCAGGAGCTTCTGACCATGTGCTGCTACCAAAGGAGGTATATTCATTTTCTTGCTATGTGTGTTACTTGGCTGTGGTTTGTTTTGGTCAGCCGTTTCATTGTACCTTGTCTGCCAGGAGTGGAGAATTCTGAGAATTAGAAATCCAAGGTTTATGTTTTCTCTTCTGGATCCTTTCTGGAGAATGGCATCGATTTGCATGTAGTAGCCTTTCTTAAAGTCTGCTCATTTTTCATCAGAGTGGGTGGATGGGATTTCCTGGGGCTGTAAAGCACAGGCAATGACATTATACATTTTGCTGTCTTTTTGTGTGCAATGCTTCCATGTTTTGAAGAAGTCCTGTGAAGTTTGTTTGTGGGCCATATTGGAGAAGATCTGTCTTTTTTTCTGCTGGAAATGAGGGTGGGGTACAAATGTTCCTGTAAGTTTTGAGTAAAACTCTTGTACTTTTGAGCAGTAAACGTAGGCGTTGAGATATCATCTAAGAAAAATGATTCTTTGTTGTTATCTATATACAATTACACCTGATCTTTGCTGTTGTTTAAGGTGATATAGGAGTGTATTTTGGAACATTGGATATTTTAAGTTTTGTAGACAGTGGAGTCTCTTCATAATTGTTCCATGCTAATCTCTCTGTTCCACAATGTAATAAGTTTGAAACAAATGACAATGAATTCTTCATATCATTGTATTGGGGGTGATGATATTAATTGGTTCTAGAGTTAATGCTTTTATCTTTAAGGCTGAAAGAAGGCACATAGAGTGTCTATTTCTGGGTATTGGAAAGCAGTTAAATTTTAGTTCCTCATCCAGGTGAAGATAAAAGAATGAGCTTCCTATCAAGGCAAGATGGGTTCAGATTTCATTAGAATGGACTTTCTTTCAAGCTTTATGTGGGATAGTGAAGGGAGAGATCCTGCAGTAGTTTTACTGTGCCACATTAGCTGTCCTCACTATGTAACGTACTAGCTGTGAGTCATATTGATTTGTGATGGAGAGTAAAACTTTGAGGGGGGTTCACTTCTGTTGCAAATACAGGGGTGTAAAAATGGGCTAAAAATGGTGTTTTCTATGGATGCTACTTCTGAAAAACAGATACGTTACAGAATTGATAGGAAACAGTGCTTTCTATTTTTTATCTATGGTCGGGGAACTCCCAGCTTGCAGTAATTAATGAATATCTTAATGTAATAATAAAACAAGGTAGAATACTTAAATACTTAGTTGAAACTTTTAATATTTAATAATAATGACATCCAGTGTAACTGGGGAAAAGGTCTCTAATACAGTTGCCAATATTTAGCTAATAGGGTTTATAGTGAAACTGAGTCTATATTTCACAAAGTAGCATTACTGGTTCCATGGTGTGTATTAGGAAGGTGATATTTAAACTGTACATTTAATGTGTTTACTGTTTTCCAGCTCTGCTATTTTTACTATGAATGCTGAGTACTTATTATTGCAGTCTGGTTCTATCAGAGCTGCTTAAAGCAAATGTAAACCAGCTTGCAGGCACTTAAAACTTTTCAGGACCATTCCAATAAGGCTGACTAATATTCTTTATTTTAGGCATAAGAGTGGAGAATTCTTTGCATTATTTATTCACGGTATTTATTTCAATAGTAAATTTGAGCAGTAGTATGTGGAAGGGTTTTGTTGCTTTCTTATTTGCCATCCCAACCATTTAATAGGTGTGAATATCTGTCTCTTCTGGCTTGCAGAGGATTTAGATGAGGTATAAGGGAGCCCTGTTTTTCCTAATAATGCTAATGATAATTCCATGGTGTGAAGGTGAAATCTGATCTTTTCAGGAGTTTGTTTTTGCTGTGCTTACTCAACCTAATGTTACCTCAAGTGAGTTACGTGGGAGACAGGTACCACAAATGTGAATTATTCTGTGTGTGTATGTGCATTTTCCTGCATAGTTATACGTATTAGGTGTATTGCACGCAAATGGCTTTGAAGAGGAGTAAATCCACTTTACTACACAGATGAACTAAAGTTCTGCAAGCACAAAAAATTAAGGTTCTATGCCAACTAAAAGCAGAGCAGACATAGAAAATTACACTATAGCTTATGGAAATATTGTATATGATATATTTTTAAAGTTTATCTTGTTTGCAACATTAATATATTAATATTTACTTGACAACTTCTAGTATTAAGCACCTTGCATGCACACATTTTCACTTTGTGAATCTAGGTACTTCAGCAGTTACACGTAACTGATAAATCTTTTTGTAGTTGTCAAAACAACTTTGTACTTTTTCTTTTACAACTAAAAGCACTTTGACAGTCTGAAACCTGGTATATCAATAGGGAAAGCAAACAGACTATTCATTTTAGTCCCACATTTCACAAAGAGTTTTGACATATTTGAAATATATCACTTCGAAATACTGAGACACAGAAGATTAAAAGGTTGTTACTGGCAAAAATGTTGTTGGTTATCAATGTTACTGATGTCATGCAGTGACATCTTTGCATACTGGTAGAGTCTTGTTCAAAAACTAGGGTGCTCTGACCGTATGGACTCCATCTGCATACCTCATTGTAGTCTGCACTCGTTTCTATGCCTTGAGGGCCTCCAAAAAATAAATAAGAATGCTAACCTAGTTCTGCTTGGTGATTATCATTGCTTGTAGCCTACCTGTCAGTTCTCAGATTTGCTGATGTGTTGTCCTGATGTCTGAAGTCACTCATGATTAACTTGAACTAGAGATGCTGCAAGGGTAGGACTGGTTTAGAAAGAAAACTGTCTACAATGACCTGGTATTTGGTTTTCTGTCTGGGAATATTATGATGTGTTTGTCTGTAGTACGTGTTGTAGTCTGAAACAGGATTTTTGCAAAACCAGTGTATGGTGCCAGTTTCCCCAGTACTGTCTTAGTGGCTGTTGATTTGTGATTGTTTCAATATTTAACTGCATAATTTTCTCCTTTTGCGTGGTTGAGAAATCACAGATGATGTTGGGAATGTCTTGGCAGACACCAAAAGTAAATAGAAATGCACAGTTGTCCTTGTCTTGCAGAGCTGATGCAAGATCACACTCCAGCGTGGCCTTGCAGAAGATTATATATAAATAGCAATGCAAGCTTGAATTTCATAGTGTTGTCAATATGGAGCTCAATCCATTAGGGTAACATTAATATTCTTAGGGAAAGATAGAAACAAACATAAAATAAACATAAGACTTGTCTGCCTTGGATCTGGGATACTGTGGATAAGACTTGTCATGTATACTGGAGTCTAGGGGCTTCATCTGTTGCAAAGGCAACTGCTTTAACTTGTATGTGTGCTGGTATTGGTTTTCTTACTATGTGTGTGTGTGTTAGTTAATGTGGGACAAGTTTAAAGCTTTCCCTTGAAAGATGAACCTTCTAAACTTTTTAGGCTCAAATTTAGATTTAGTGTTTATTTACGTGCATTCAGATATAAGCATATGTATGAAACTAAGTGCTAATGAAAATGTACCTTTTTCTTTTCATTTTTATAGTATTTATTTGTTAATTTAGATAGATTTTTGTATTTTGGTGAAATGTTGGAACCTTTTAGCTGAAAGGTAACTAAACTGTAGAATCTGGCTATCTTTTTCATTTTGTCTTTCAAGTTTTGTAACTCCATTCCTTCTATGTAGTACATGAATTGTTCAGCATGTGACGTGCGTAAGAAACAAACAAAAAGACACAGCACTCCTCCCAAACACACACATGAAACCTCTCACAGAAGCAAAAAAAACCCACCCTGAAACATCCCACAGACAGAAAAACTGGTAATTTTTCCTGAACTAAATCTGTGTTGAATGGTCCCAAAAGATCTGTAGTCAAAGGTAGTCTGAAGAGCAACATCATTAGTAGCTGAAGCTCTAAATAAGTAGAATATATAAGACAACGTTATATATCCAGTTTTCTTTTGGCATGGGTGAGTAACATCTAAGCCAATTGATTTGTTTACATATTTTTTTGTTATTGCTGACCAAAAATAATCAGAAACAGAATGTGAGAATGATTGTGGGATGGAGCCATAGGCTGACACATTCAGTATAAACTAATAGTACAAATATTAATGGAAGCACATTTCTCAAGAGCTTATTTTTTCAATGGAGTTTTTTTGACTCCTGAGACTTACCCTAACAATAATTCCAGACACAATCAATAATAATTTTTATTGCTTTTGCAAAGTGAATTTAAGAACTGGATGAGTGAGACCAGGATGTCTGGAGATGTGTTGCTTTAATCATTCCACTGCCAAACTCTTGGCACCACAGTTAGGTGTTTTTAAATTAATCCCATTTCTACGCTATGGGTATCTAGGGCTAGAGAGTGTTCTTAGCAGTTCTAGCTAATCAGTGGTCATTGCTAAATTATTATAATTCTCCTTTTAACACCTTCAAAGCTAGAGTATGCTAGCAATCTCTATGCTGACTCTCTATGACAGAATTTTCTGAGCGCTGCTGGTCCAGGAAGGAGTTGTTTTGTAGGTGGTGCTAAAACTTAAGACAGGCTTGTTTTACTAGAAATTGAACAATCGTTCTAAGCAGAAAAGGGAAAGCAGTTTACATGCTGTGCTACTTTTTCATGTACCAAAGTTTACTTATATGGAACTAAATAATGCTTTTATCTATGGTTAATTGATAGGAAGTCTAGATACTCTTGGATCTCTAGATGGGTGTCCATCCTTTTGCTAGAATCATAATTCAGATCATGGAATCAGAATCATTTGATTTGAAAGGGACCTTGCAGATCCTCCAGTTCCAACACCCTTGCCGTGGGGAGTGACGCTTCCCATTGGACTGGATCAGGTTGCTCCAAGCCCCATCCCAACCTGGCCTTGAACACCTCCAGGGATGGGGCAGGCACAACTTCTCTGAGCAACCTGCTTCAGTGCTTCCCCACCCTCACAGGGAAACATTCCTTCTTAAGGAAAATCTCATTGCAATCTCCCTTCTTTCAGCTTAAAAGCGTTCCCCCTTGTCCTGTCCCTTTGTTGCCTGACAGAAAGCCCCTTCCCAGTTTTCCTATAGCCCCTTTTAAGTACAGGAAGGATACTATAAAATATTACAAAAAGGTATTGAGGAAACTTTAAAATCACTTGAGTATTGTATGGAGTTTCTCTATTTAAATGTGTATCTGAATAGGTGACTTCCTCATGGAGAGAAGGTTTCTAGATTTAAGGTGCAGAAACATCAAGTGCTGCTGCTGGGCTGGAAGGGTTGTACAGTGAGGTCCAGGTGTAGGGCCTTTTCCATTTCACTTACCAAGTCTTTATTCTCTGTATGGAAGTCCTTGAAAGGACGTTCATTTACATGGAAGAGAAGGATTGTTTGGCAAACAGATACTGTGTGCCCATACCTTCTTACGAGGGTGAAAAATGAAGTGTCTAAGAAATTCGTACTTTATCAGAAAATATGTTGAAGTTTAAGATGTATTCTGACACTATATAACAAAAAGCAAGTTTCCCAATACTGGGGGCGGTAACGTTCCAACCAATGAAGCTTAGCTGAGGCTTTACCAGATTATATACTCAAACTTTAAGAGGATTTATCAATGGGGAATGTGTAGTTGTGTGTCTTTTTTTGGTGTGTGGTTTGTTTTTTGGGTTTTTTTGGGTTTTTTTTAAATTTAAATGTAGATGAGGCAAAATTTACCTTTGGAGAATAAAAATGTTGAATTGCAATGTGCAAAATATTCCTTTTGTGTTTTGTTATGATTATTTCTCAGATATGAGCTGTATGATTGTAGATACTTCACACACAGTGCGTGGATTGTGTTGTTCCCACTGTTGGCTCAATATCCATCCCTTTGATGTTGCAATGAGACTTTTTTGTTTACTTTTCTTCTCTCGGTGAAGTCATTTGTATGTACCAGAGTTTCAGCCCAAGAGACAACCAACCAATATTTTTCTAGCGCATAAGAATGTAACTCTACATTTAAATTTATTGTAAAACATTATGCTCATCTGTAATTATATTACTTTAAAATAAAGCCTTCATCCGCTCTAAGATCTTTTGATGTCCCTTCCCTGCTGACTCTTTTTTTTTTTCTTGTTCCCACTTACGTTAATGTGAAGAGACAGTTGAGTAAATGCACAATGAACTTCAAAACCTAGTAATTCTTTTTCAGAAAGAATGAAACTTGTGAATTAGATATGGATTGTAAAAGAACACCAGAGCTGATTAGTGTTCGTTGGGTTTGCCTGCTGGACCGTTCTGACACCTGTCTTCCCGCTTTCCCCATAAATGCCAGGGCTGATCCCTCTATACTGCCAGTCACATGACAGCCAGGGAGAACTTGTGGGTGGGAGTTAAAAGACTCCCAGTGAACCTTGTCAGGCTTAGCAATTCATGAAACTCGACATAAAAGGCAACGTTAAACAAAGATGAGTTGAATCCATTTACATGCAAACTGTAGTTATCTGTATGAAAAAAGCCAGGAAGGGGGGGAATGTGGAAGGGGTTACTATTTCTTTCTTCCTTTTAGGATGTGTAGATAATGAGTTGTGTAAGGCTTGGGGAGAAAATAAGCCAGCTTTCAAGGCATTGAAAAATTGCTTTTTAGGAAAAATCCTTTTCATCCTAACCATCTGGTTGTATCTTGTTTACAGCACAGTGTGCCAGTTTGTGCTTATTAATCATGCTTACACAAGTATCTTAATTACTCCCTGCGTAGCTGCTCTGTTTTGAACCCAGAAGTTGACCTTTCTTTTTTTATTCCTTTAAACCATTAATCATACATAATCAATGCCAACTGGGCAGAGCCATGGAGAAGGCTACCCAGTTTCCAAAGCACATGCTAGTCCTCAGAATCCATGTAGACAAGAGTGACTGCACTGCTATCAGCCAGGCATATCTTAATTAATGACTGCTTCTTGTGTGTGCCTACTTACTTGCCTGTAACCCAGTTCTGCTTCCCGTGTTGAAATAACGGTCATTTCCCCACTTTATGATACTAGAGATGATTTTTCAAGTGCCTCTGTTGTATAGAAAGGACCTTCAGAGACATCAAATTATATTCTGTGGTTGCTTCTGTGATTGTTAAGTTTTAGAGAGAATATAGGAAGTCCAGAAAAAATTCTTGGTTCAGAATTCTTCTATGATAAAATCTTGTGTTGATAGGGGCTTTTTTTTTTCAGAAAAAAACTACGCTAACAAACGTATTCCTTTTCTTCCTTGTCTTATTAATAATCTTTATAGAAAAAACACATGTGAGAAGGCAGAAGGAGTGGAATTTCAGACATGGCATTCTGTTTCTAGTGTATGAGACAAATTATAGTATGCAAAAGTAATTTTGCCTGCCCTGAAACTCTTCAGTATGATGAAAATTTTATCAGTATTTTAAAAAGAGAGACCCATCCAAACTACTCAGTCAGCTTATGTGTTTATATATGGAGGGGCGGGAAGATTTGTAAGTATGACTTGTGTTTTCTCTCTACTGCTGTTGAAATTTTGTTGGTTTTGCCATAAATAGTGTATTTAGATTTTAAGCTGTGTAATCTCAGCTGTGCTTACTGGAGATGCGATTTCACTTATAGGAGCTTTAACTGTGGTTAAGGCTCTCTTAAAAGCCTTATGATTATGCTATCATAATAAACAGTTTGTTTAGTTTTATTGCCACCATGGAAAAAGAAAATATTTTGTAACAAACCACAACAGGAACAGAAAAAGATGGAAAATTTGCATTAGGAAAATTATTAATATTTAATTCAGGTAAAAGATTTGTCATTCCAAATGCAGAAAGAAAACACAGCTGTCTTTTTTTTTTTTTTTTTTTTTATTTTTAATATTTTTTTTTTTTTTTTTTTTTTTAAATGTTAAAACTGACTTGCTCATTAGCTGAGTATATGGTATGTGAGGTGAACTGGTTCATCCAGCTTAGTGTAGAATTTGGCCATTTCCTTCAGGTTTTTTATTTGAACTGAAAATTGTATTTAGCCTTTTTTGCATAGCTTGGGTGCCTTGGTGTGGGTGCACTTTTGGTGTTTCCTAGAAGATTCCTTCAATATTGTAAAACAATGTAGGCGCAAACAAACAAGCAAAAGTTTCTGCTGACAAATTGATTTTGATAACAGAAACTGGAACACTAAAATTTGAGCTGGGGAGCTCTTGCTGGTGTTACGGTGTCCCTGAGCTTATGGGTAGCTGAAGACTTTTTTCCAAGGACAGATTGTAGGCTCCTGTAAAATAGAAGAGTTTTGCTGATGATATTCAGTATTGATCAAGTGTGGCCAAACAGGAGATCTTTGGCTGATGTCAGATAGGACCAGAGTGAAGAGACATTACTGAATTTGAGATGTTTTTTTGGCAATTTTCTTCAATGTTGAAATAAAGAGGAGAATGTGTTAATTTATGTGACAAGATTGCAGACCTCTGGTGCATCTGAATCTCTGGGGCTCTGGCTACAGGTGTGAAGATGATGCTTTGTGTGCAGACTTTGTCAAGGTAGTACAATCACAAGGGGAAATGATTATGACTTTTCCTTGCTAACTCGTAGCCTGAAGATCAAAGGTGGCTCACCAGCAATGTAGCCCAGCTGACCAAATGTAGTTATTTTAACCAGAATACTGTGGTGGGTTGAGGAGTTAGTGGTGAATTTAGCTGGTAGTCTGAGTAGAGCCAGGCATGTGCTGTGCTGCAATTGTGCCCTGGCCGCAGGATAAGCTCAGCCACTGACAGAGGAGCCTGTGGGCAGCTCCTGCATGGCACTACTGACTGTGACCTTGCCTTTATCTAAAGCTGCAGCAAAAAAGCTCTTGTGTGAATGTCCTTTTTATGTGATGATGTAAATGATAAGTAGAATATTTTTCATTGAAGAAAATACTGTCAGAGTGGAAATGAGCAGAACATGGTAACTTTTCTGGGTCAGGATCTGCATCGTGGGCTGTGCTGTGGTTGGAAACCCATGCCATACTGCATAGCTCAGATTCCCAGCATCCTAAGGGTTGTAAAAATTATCTGTGAGATCTTGTTTTTCTTTACGCTGTTATCTGCCATGAGGAGCACACTGAGAGATACTTTACAGAGTCTGAATGCCTTTCTTAGCACAGTCATAGTGAACGAGCACTTCCTGGTGCAACATGCAAAGTTCTTGGATTCTCCAAGTAGATCACTGTTGTTGCTTTTCTGTGTGGCCATGTTCAGCGACTCCTGTTCTGTGCTTATTCACATCTTGTCATTTACTTTGAGCGTTTTAATTGTGATCCAGAGGAGATTCTGTTCTGAAAGTGTGCATCTTGATGTTTCTACCACAGTGCATGCAAAGGCATCATGTTGAGGCCATCAGTTGTAAGAGTTGATGGCCTGTGCAATGAATTGGCAGAGTGAAAAGACAGAGATGAGGCAATAAAGTTACCTTTCATTAGAAGGAAATACCAGAGGATTTTTCTGGTAGAAGCTATCTTTCATCAATTTGAGTTGCTTCGTCTGCCTGTTGACAGCCTTTAATTTCATGTAAGCTGAAAGGATGATGATGTATAGAAATTCCTCTTATTTGTGTAAATGATGAGATGTAGAAACAGTTGTTATGATCAGTGCATCTTAAAATGTAATGATCTAATGTACCTTTCGTTTTAAATTTTCATTCTGTATAGTGGATAACCTTGTTATTATGTCTTTCTGTACTTTACTGTTGCTCCTCTTCCAGATCATTTTATGGCCTAACATTATGAATTTATCTTCATAATCAGGAATGAGGTTGTTTCCTGAATAAAATGCCAGAATTTATATCACATATACTTCTAATAAATTGTGGATGCCCCTTCCTGGAAGTGTTCAAGGCCAGGTTGGATAGGACCTGAGCAGCCTGGTCTTACTGGGGGGAGATTGGAACTGGATGGACTTTAATGTGCCTTCCAACCTAAACCATTCTATGATGACAGCAACATCTCGTTTCTAGTTGTTGTATCGCTGAAGATGAGTATTTCATTGTCCTCTTTCCTCTTCAACATGTTTTAATCATTACTTTTACTTCATGTTCGTGATTATATAGTTGAGTTTCCATTCATATTGTTTGTTCTCCTTAATTCTAGTGTCAATTTCTAGTGAAAAGTATTCTTATTGCATATTCTGCCGTCTTGAAGTTGAAATAAATATGTGACCATCTCAAATTTTAATTGTCTGCTGTGAAGCTCTTAATTGGTCTGTTGATGTTATATTGTGAGTCTGCAGCAGATCTGAAAGTGGAGATTGACTATGTGAAACCAAAGCTAGATAATTGAAATTAATCAATGAATACCTTGGTTTAAAAAAAAAATCGTATATACGCTATTTGTTGAAATACAGGCTGCAGGAAAATGGCCTATGTGCTCTATTTATTGTTCTTGAAACTGAGAGTCTCTGACTGTATAACTGCAGTGATGTGCCAAGGAGTAGTTGTCAGTGGACACAAGAACGTCACCTGAAAGTGGGTGGCTTTTCCCCCCTCCTTTTGCTGAATGAAGTAATTTACATTTACATACTATGGGAAAAATGGTCCTCAGGTTTATGCAGCAGGTTAGTTTTTTACAACAATTAGTTTTACATAGTCTCTGTTTGGGGGAGGAAGGATAAACTGTTTCCTATTTTATTATATTTTATTTTATTTTATTTCAATTTAGCAGTTAAACAAACTATCTGTTTCTGTGTGAAATTTTAAGTTTGATAGAAAGATGAGGCAGGATTGACTGCATGTCCTGTTGCCTCAGAGATGCTTAAGCCTGGAGTCTGTAAAACTCCCATACAAACCTGGGAGGTTATGTTTTATATATAATTTTCTTGGCAGCAGTATTCATTGAAAATATTTCCTCTATCATCACTGACTCCTTGTTGCCACTTCTGTGTCACCTCCTCAGCTGTCCTGGCATATCTGACAGGCAATGTGTTGTGCAAGGAGGCTGAAAAAAATGTTGGGAAGGAGGTGGAAAGACTGTAACATCTGAAACTGGTGTTATCCCTGAAGACAGTGTGCCCGCAAGTTACAGCCTTAGGTCTGGAGGATTTCTTGGTCTGTTGGTGGTGTAGAAATACAGAGGTATATTACTTACTTTAGCTTTTTTTTCCCCCCCCTAGAATTTTAGGCTTCATGGTAGAACTGTCCTTTGTGTAGCTGAGTCCTCTTTGGTTTTTTTTCACCTCAGTGTAAGCTTATTTGGGAGTCCATGTAATGCATCCCTATTGCAGGATGGACAAAGGAATTATGTATTAAAATGGAATACAGTAAATGTTGTTTAGTATGATAACATAACGGTATGTTTGGAAAACATCTTTATTCTCTAGTGTTTCGAGTCTTGAGAAATTCTTGGTAAAATAAACAAAGTGGGTGAGAAAAACGTTAATGAGCATAAAACACTTGCTTTATAGATAGCATTTCATGTTGCGTATTGAAACATGGATTGATTTTAAAAATGCATTCCTAATTAGCTGTAATTGAAATGCTCTGTTCATAAAAAGCATCACTTCTAATGGTGATTTGCATTCTGATGTTACTTTTCATCACTGAGCTCAGTTAGTTGGCGTAGGAAGAAGCCCATTGCAACTGACTGCTTGGATCTTTTAAGTGATTGAGAGCATCATGAAAAGGATATTGTAACGGGCTATCTGAGCTCCTAGTTTCTTTTTTCTTCCTCTTTTGCCTAGTATAGCTATGAAGCTGTTCATAATATGTTATATTTTTATGTGCCTAGCAGGTATATGTGTTTCTTTGAATGTGGGAATTATTCCTCTCAGAAATAAGCAAACAAATGAAACCAGCCTTCAAACCCCACATCTTAGGAGTTCTAACTTGGGTTGTCTTAATATTTTTCAATGCCTTTGTTGACAGAGTCCCTGATAATATGTTGTGATGTAGATTAGAATCACTGGAGTTTTATTGCCTCAGTTGCAGTGGGGTGATGCCTCTAACATTGCACCGGATCCTTCCTTTGGGGATCGATAGCATCGGAAGGAAATTTTCAGTGTTTTTGAATGAACTGCCAACATTGCACAGTAGAATTCATAGAAGTGGTCAAATTCAATGCCATCTTTTACACAATCTTGGACTGAATTGTAAATTAGCCCATTATATCTGTTTATGTACTCAGAATCACTTTGTGGATTATCTCAACTGTTGATCTCTCCTTGACATCACTTTGGTACCTCAGCTAAACCCTTGGAGATGATAGCATTAGTGCAGTGTCAGTTTTGTCACTTGGAAGCTTTTCTCAGTCAAATTGCAGTCTGAAGACAGTCCAGTGTAGCAGTACACAGATGTCTTTAAAACTTGGTATTAACCTACAAAGATTGCTGTAGGATAACTGAATAACTTTTTAAATTAAAAAATGAAATATTGACAATTTTTACTTAAAGAGCTTGAAAGTAGCAAAGTACTACTACAGTTCGTAATCTGATTGTGGATCTTCACTTGTCTCTATTTTATGGTAGCTGAGGTATTGCAGGTGAAAGTCTTGTTAGGAATCACTTGGTAGTAGCATTAAGCAGCAAAACATTTTAAAATTAAAATCAAATCACTTTTTTGCACTTAGGATCACTTAACATCAAAAACAGTTTCAAGTAACTAAGATTACCTAGAATGAGGAAAATAATCTCTTCTTGATAAAAAAAAGAGCTGTTGTATAACTTCTGATATCTTGCAGTGGAGAAAAAGTGATATCATTTCAGCAGAAGGGAAAAGGTGTGGTTGTGGTGCATAATCCATCTTTAATGTTCATTTTTAAAAATCTGAAGTGTTTTTGTACTAAAATTTTGTTTTTCAGACTCCGAGATGAAGATTATTCTGGATCTTGGAGCTATTAATTTGTTTTAATATGTGTTAACATTAGAATTCTGTTAGAATTCTTTGTTAGTAATCTTTGCACCACATAGTCTTGAAATCCTTCACTTGAGATGACCTTGCCTGCTGCTGGCTCTAAATTGTGCCTCTATGAAGCTTTCAGTTAAAGGTCTATTAAAGTAGATTAGGAGACAGTACTATTTTGGCCTCTTTTACTTGAGGAAATCTATTCTTGCTTCCTATTGTCCATGCTGTAAACCAAGACCCCATTGTGATCTGTGACACAGAGTGGTCAAAAAAGCAAATAGAGGATGAAAGCAGGCAGAACTGTGGTGCAAATTCTAGCTGATTGTTTTATTGGAGGTTTTTATATATTTTTTTGACAGCAGTGCTTCTGTAGTTTGGATTTGCTTTGTTGTTCTGAGTATTTAGCTATAAGTTTGCCTTTGGGAATAAGAATCATTGAAGAACAGAAAACTCCAAAAAAGCTAATCCTCTAGTTTTCTTCCAGAAAAATTATGTTTGGTGTTGTGGTAATGTGGGTTTTTTTTATTTTCTTAACTTTTTCAGTCATTTTAAAATAGGCATTGGCAGTACTAAATGTTGATTTAATGCTCTAAAACATATAGTAGCTGGAGATTTAGTTTTGCCACTGAAAGTCTATGGCAGCCATAGACTTTATTAGGAGCACACAAACGATAGGTTACAGAGCCTTTTAACCTCTAGGCTATCTCCTCTAATACATGTACCTATGGAAATACAGTAATTAAAGCCTCTTTCTATTTTATGATGTCAACTGCATGAGTTGACTCAGCCTAGTTGTTTAATGAACAGTTGGAAAGTTTTCTTGATCTCAAGCCGTTACTGTAGGCTCACCGCATTTTGAGCCTAAGCAGAAAGAGTGGTTTGCATTCTGTTCTCTGTAGTTGACACTTCAAAGGTATGTGACAGGCCCATATGGTACACGCTGGGCTGCTCCACTGCTGATGCGCCTGTCCTGAGAACAGAAAGTTATGGTTTTTTAGGTTGCTGAATGATTTCACTTACTGTTCCTCCAACTTGGATCTTTCGCTGTCAGTAGGGTCAATCCACTTGCATTGAACTGGTGCCAGATGTTCAAGTCTTGCTTGAAGGAGCTAGGTCCTATAATTCAACAGATAGGCAAACTTGAGTGGTACTTAGCGAAAAATGAAATCTGTGTCAATTTTGAGCTCATATAATGATAAAACAATTTCATTTTTAATGAGTTGCTTGTAAAATGATGAGTTTGCATTTTAATGTGCAGCATTTTTAAGCACCAGCTTTGTAGCAAGAATTGATCTGGTCTGAAAAATAACTTTGAACATCTCAAGGCTCTTAAAATATGGTATTGCTAAAGACCTGAAAGAAAATGTGAAGTTACATAAACTTCTGGAAGAGAAATCTAAAATTCTTCTTTTAATGTTAATAGTTTGCATAGCTTTATCTATGCCTTCTGCTTTTCCTTTGTATACGATATATTATTAAAGACATGGTTAACCGAGATGACTTCAGGCAATTGAAGTACTGGCTGTTATTTAATGGGTGTGGTAATTCTTCTTAATTGGGGTACTTTCTGGTGGTTTTGCAATGCTTCCTATTTGTCTGTGCCAGCCCAGTTCTTTGCTCCTTAGGAAGCAGTTTTCTGCTTTGATGTGCTGCTTAATAAACATACTAAATGCCACGTGATAGTTTCTGGTTGGGGTTCAGGTCTTATTTCAGTGCAAGTGCTCTGCTTAGCAGGCTGGAAGTGCTGAGTAAGGGAGACCTGGACCTGGATGGCTCTGCTTCCTTCTCAGCTTTGCTCCATGGTGGGACCCCCAGGGTCCTGCATCTTCTGAATTCCTCTCCTTCTTGTCTTTGGGAGATGGGTACTATTTTTCTGGTGGGACTTTCCAGTTCAAAAACACTACAAAGTGTGACTTTTAGGTTCAAGAAGGTTGACCCATCCCTGTCTGAACCAGTTATGTGAATGGAGGTAGCTTTTACCCTGGGTGGGTATCCAGCACCTCTGGGACCAACTGGTTTTACCTAAATGCTTTAAGCAGTCTGTAGAGATCTTTTCTGGTGTGAATGATTTAAATTCTGATTACATTATTCAGTCTGGTGGGCTGGCATTATTCAGATGCAGTTGAGCACTTTGTGATGTGGTGCTTGTAATAGTCAGGACTTGCCTTTACAGAAATCTACCCAGATGCTCATTTAAGATATGCTGATTCAGGTTCTGAGAAGAGATAGAGCACAAGTTCACTAAGCCCCAGTTATATATGTTATCTCTGGTCTCTTCCTATAGCTGTGTGTAGTGAGGAGATATATACACACATGTGTTTATATATATGTGTCACTCTCCATGGAACATGCAGGTATAATGTATATATGTAGAGTAAAATATAAGAGAGATTTTTTTAGTTTTGCTTTATTTTCTTAAAATTAACTTCCCAAAACTCATGGCTGCTCAGCTGAATTATGCAATGAAGAATAATGAAACCTTGAAGTCATGACATGTGCCTTTACTGTAATGGGAAGGTTGCTATTGATATTTTCTCTCCCACACTTCTACTTTGAAGCACAGCCTGTGAGTGTAAGTACACTCTTCTAGTAGCATTAATAAACATTTGCTTGATCTTTGGTCTCATTGATCTTTAATCAGTCCTTAGTATTTATAACAACTGAAGTTACAAAGTTGAAACAACTTCCCTTCCGTAGGAAAACATGAATGCCAATTTCTCTTAATTGTATATGTTTTAAAGATACTGTGCCATGTCATTTATTTCATTTGACTTGGCCATTAGAGAAGATGAAAGGTGCCTTATTTTTCAGACGTGCTTAACAAAGAAGAATTTTACAAACATCTGTGCAGAAACATACAACATCTTCCTGCTTTCTTATCAGTGAATGCAGCTGTTCCTGTTTTCAAAAATCAGATGAGTGTGATAATGTGGAGTAGCAATGTTTGAAGGCTTCATTTTCTGATATGAGACATGTTTCTTTTTGCTGAGCTTGGACAGGTACAAATAAGAAAGATTAATTTACATTTAATGCTATTTTTTTTCTTGGACAGAACAGTATCAGAACCTGTAACCAATGTAATCTACCAAGAGAACTGCACTTTCTCATTACACATCTACTGGGTTAAGAAAGTCAAATTAGCTTATAGTCTGAATTGTGTGACGTTGTATACAATAATTGAGCTGTTTGTGCATTAAAAGATGAAATTTATACATCTAAAAAATATAAACATACTGTAAATGAATGATAATAGAAGTAAAGTAGCTTCTACTTGTCGCAAGATGAACTACCAGAAGAATCCAAGCCCAAACTGTCTTTTTTAGTGGTTTTATTCTTAAAGTAGTTTATGCATTCACAATTTGTATTGACACATCCATGCAAGTAATATAGGAAACATCATTGTTGAGGGAAACAGATGTACTAATCTGTTTGTAAATCATGAAGTTACTATTTTAAGTAACTAGTTTAGAGTTTTACCTTGTCATTTTTAAAGTTTGTTTCAGTTTTGATCTGTTTCTTTATGAGCGAAGTGATGTGATATGATCATTGGTCTTCAGAACGGATAAACATAGTCAAGCAGAGTAGCCACAGAGAAGTGTCTTGTAGGAATCTTTCTGGCCCAGTCTATGTAAACTAATGGCAACATATGTCTTTTCATCTAAAACCCACTTGTGTATTTTTGTTGTAACATTTTGTGGATGAAATGCAGCTACCTTATTAATAATACAGAGAAGCTTCTCTTCATAGTCATGTGTATTTTCTCACAATATTACTTCTGTTGCTGTGTCAGTATGTTTTTGTAACTTCAGTTTCCTAAATTCTCTAAGGATCACAGGTAACTGTTGTTCCTTAGAGCCACTCTGGCCAGGCTGGATGGACCTTTGAGCAACCTGATCCAGTGGAAGGTACCCCTGCCCACGGCAGAGGGATTAGAACTGGATGGTTTTAATGTCTTGGCCAACCTAAGCCATTCTATGATTTTCTTCAGGCCACATTGTTACAATTTTTTTTTCTTTTTTTTTTGTACTGATAACAATATAGAGCAACCTCTGTGATTTCTTGGTGTCTTTGTTTATTCCTTAGGTCTCTCACTGAAGCCTTGAACAAACCTGATCATGCTCAGCGTGTGGTCTGGCTGGATCACACCTGGAATTTGCTTTCTTTCTAGGTGGATAATAAACTTTTCACATTCAGATACTCCTTTAAGGAAATCTGGGAAATATCAAACTGGAAGCTGATAAATAGCCAAGTAAAACAGCTACATGCTTAACAGTCCAAAATATTGCATGCGTGTATTTTGTTCTTGTGAAAAGTAAGACCATTTTAAAGGTGCTAACCAAAACATCATATGTCAAAGATCACATTAACATTTTTTACACAAACACAGTATTTTTAAAAGCACTAAGTGTTAATTACAGCTCTCTTGGGAGCAAAAGAAAATAAATACTTTACTGGTTTTGTTTTGGTAGTTAGAAATCTCCTTAAGTTGCTGTTGCAAAACTATCAATAGATAATCTTGGTGGAAGGGAAGTTCATATTGGTCTGTTATGAGTTGTTTAGAAAAATCAGCTTAAGCTAAATCATTTTGCATTACCCCCAAATGAAATAAGAATGTAATTATAGATGTTTACATCCATGTATCTATTACAGTTTAAAACCATGGGTTTAGTTGTGTCTGTAATGAGGATTTTGTATAAACTTAGTGTTGTTCTTCAGCCACTGAAAGGACTGTTGAGAAAATGTGCATTCTATCAACAAGTGTTAACTACCAATCCTGCAACTGCAGTATGTTGGTTTTACAGATATGGTGGCAATTAATATTGCAAGATATAACATATTTTTCTTGCTTTTTTCCAAGTTCCTTTATGTTATTGTCCCCTTGATTGTTTCTTGCATTTTTTTCCAATTTATTACCTTGGACAAAACATATCTCATTCTGGTTGTTTACCCTGAGATTCAATGAGAAGTGGATTTGCTGCTGCTTTTCCATCACCTGTAAATACTTATGAAATTTTGCTTGGTACAATGGGGCTGAAATCTGGCGCAAAATCAAAATGCTGTTTTCAAACATACAGGCTTCTGACTTTTTAGCGTTAAGATGTTCCTTTTTGACTGCTTGTGTCAGATTCCATCAATAATAAAATTATTACTGAAAGATTGGATTTTCATTCCTGTTCCCCAAATCAGATGTAACTCTTCATTGTATGACCAGAGTCTGGCGTATGAAGGGGAAGACAACTTTTTTTTAGTGTTCGTATTTGCTGTAAGTAGGATTTTTCAACCTTTTATTATTCCTTTCAGTGTAAAGGAAAGACATGTTACTGCTATTTTGCTTTTTGCTATGGTAAGTGGCAGGCATATTTTCATTGTTGGCATAGCCATAGAATTTCAGATCCTGTACCCTAGGTTAGGATCCAGATGGAATATTTCAGCTTTTCTTTTAGAACAGGATGTTTTATGCAAAACTCTTGCAGCCAGGTATGAAATGGGGTAAGTTAAACTCAAACTCTAAACAATGTTCGGTTTGTCTTGAGGGGAGAGAGAAGGAAGGCATACACTTCTGTCAGGACCTGTAAATGAAAATAGACTGCTGATACATGTCCAAGAAAGGGGGAGAAGTTACCTCAGCCAAAATGTCATTACAGACAATTCTTAAGATGTTTTTTTGCTCCTTTGGGAGCTGAAATGCTTTAAGTTATTGGTGAATCACTGAAATACCCAAAGGATAAATCTTGTTTAGAAATGAGAAGCCAAGTATTTGACCAACTGCACTTTGGTTGTGCTTTCTAAGGCTTCCCATGTTGTTGCTGGTTAAATAGCAATTTGAAATTAAATGAATGCTGGATGCTGCAGGATTATAATTACTGAGTTACTGAGGAAACCTACATTCCACTTTGTAGCAGTGATCTCTATAGCTGTGCTTCGCCAGTACTAATATATTTACTTGTATCAGTTTATTCCAGAAGTCTTTGTTGTTTATCTTATTTTTATGAAGTAATTTCATTTTTATTAATATAAGTAATAGAAGATTTTGGCAACTGGGTACACAACAGACGTGCTGTCTATTTTCTCCTCTTCGTTTATTTTTCTCTTGTAAAAGTCATCAAAATGTTGACAGCTGCATAACTCTTTTTAAAGCTTTCGTATCTTGACAGATATTACAGATATTTGTCATTTTACTTACAGTAAGTGACAGCTAAATTAGCTTTATGCTGTATTGGAGGATATCTTGGATGTAGTGAGTCCAGTCAAATTTATATTGCATTTCTTTAATGTGCAGCTGATTTTTGAGTGGTTATTAAGGAATGAACAGCAGAGAGATACATGAAGAATGTGAAAATCTTGAGCTAGCAGATATTCAAGGTTAACAGATGAGAAATATGTTCCCCTTTTAGTGCTTCTATCATGTTGGATAGTCTAGTTTTGCCTTCAATTTCACTTCTTATTTGGGTTAGGTGTGAGGTTAAAGATCTATTCCTTAATCCTTCTTTAATAGGTATCCACTCCCCAGCTGAGTGTTAAGGCTGCTAGCAGACAGGGTTGCATGTTTGTAGGTCACAGTGGAAGCTGCTGTACTGTGTGGAGCAGCATTGATGCTAGCAGTATCGCACATACCTACCGTAGGTATAGTTACATACACCCCATCCACTGGCTGCCATGTAGATGTATTTCAGAATACATATGTACATTTTGGAAGTTTGGGCCAAGTAATACTGGGACCACTGAATGGAAAATATAGCAGCTTTCCAATCCTTAGAGGGACCCTACAGGAAGGCTGGGGAGGGGTGTTTATCAGGGAATGCAGGGGAAGCATGAGGGGAATGGTTTCCAGCTGAAAGAAGAGAGGAGTTTTACATGAGATCTAAGGAATACATATTTTCCTGTGAGAGTGGTGAGGCCCTGGCCCAGGTTACCCAGAGAAGTCGTGGCTGCCCTGTCCCTGAAGGTGCTGAAGGCCAGGTTGGTTGGGGCTTGGAGCACCCTGATCCAGTGGGAGGTGTCACTGCCCATGACAGGGAGGTTGGAACTGGATGGCTTTGAGTGGTCCCTTCCAACCCAAACCATTCCATGAAAATCTTTTTGCTGTCAGTAATGCCACTGTACTTTTTTTTGGTGCTATGCATAAACACAAAACACAGTTAAAAAAATGCAGCAGATCTTTAGAGTATTTAACGAAGTGTCTGCAAAAATGTACTTGTTGGAGGGAGGGAGGTGGAGAGTAAAGAATGAAGTTATTGCCTTTTATCCATATAGCTTAATTACAGAATTGAGCGTTTCTTACAATTGTCTGTTTAAATTGCTGTCAGAAATGGAGAATTCTGTAGTATTGTATTTTCATATTTTAGTTTCAGTGTGTTCAATGTATTGCTAATGATAGTCAGACTTTGCAATTACTAGAAACTATCCAAGGTGATGTAAGTAGTCAACAAGTTAACCTGCTTTATGCTATATCTGCTGTTTTTCTTGTAAGAATCCCACTGGTGTTTGGGTAGGTGGTGTTTGGAATAAGCCACCGTGAGGTCAGCTTGGTGTTACTCAAATCAAAGTAGAGGAAGCAAATCCAAGTGCTAGAATTGTAAGAGAATAACTGATTTAACAGGGTAATATACTTTAAATACCATTTCTTACTGACTTTTTAATAATCTGGAAAGTAGTGTTTGTCATCTTTTGGGGTTGTCATCTTTTTGGGGTTTTCTTTTAAGTCATGTTTTTCATGTTTTTTTTCATATGTGCAGCCTTCTCTGAAAATAATTCCTATTTAGGTAGACTGTTTTAAGTTAAACAATCCAGTTTCTCCTCCAGGACCAGCAAAACAGGAGCTGTGTGTGAGTTTGTATGCACCACTTCACATGCTGAGAAGAGCAGAGCTGTGAGTGTTGAGTGAAAAATTATTTGTTGGGATGACTGGATAATGGCCTGAATCAGGCACAGAGTTAGATCTGTGCTAACTGGAGCTGATGCTGAAACACCTATTGACCTCTCAGAGAAGAGAGGAAGGTTTTCAGGAGTGTTAGAGAATTATATCTTAAGGAGAACATTGCCTTATCTGCTGTTTAAAGATATTTTCTTTTCTTCAGTAGTACAGACATAGCGGATATGTGACAGGGAATAATACTTATTGGTAGAGCAGTTATTGAGTCTCTGAAGTGGAGACAATGCAGAAAATTACAGAAGCTGGAACAGAGCTTTCACACTCTACCTGAAAGTAATGTTTGCTTTATAAAAGAATATAATGTGCAAGAACTTTCAGAGGATAAATGTATGCTGTAAAGCTTTATCTGCTTTCCTTCACAGCACTGAAGGTAGGGATTTCACATAATCCTGAATGTCAGTAGCTGTGGCCCATGATCCTATCAGTAAATACTTGAATTTGATCCGTGTTGTCTTTCTTGCTCTTGAATGATGGCTTCCATAGTCCAGAAAAATTATGTCGCTTATTTAGTGCTCTCTAAAACCAATAATAGGCCTATTAAGATTTTTATCTATAACTTTACTTTGTGTTGAGCAGTGTTTGTAATGCTGTCATAAACTGTGCTAAAGCATTGTTTCCTAGGCTTTAGTGGTAGGATAAATATTCCTCAAGAACACACAAGCAGAACATGCAGATTTTTTAGTGTGGCTAAATGCACCAATCTGGAACATAACACTGTTAATATTACATCTTTCAGATTTGGCAGGAGTCTTAAGAGTGTAGTATTTCAATGTTGGCTTTATAGAAACTTGCTGCAGAACTGGATGGGATTAATAATGGATGAGATATATCACACTTAGTGCAGCATTAAATTCTAGCAGTGGAAGGATGCAAACCAGTTCATAACCTTACAAGAATGCTGTGTGCTACAGTAATCTTGGTGATACTGTACAGTCAAATTAATGATGAATAAATGTTGAACTCTGCTTGCTGTCAGCAGTAGCATTCACGCAGTCTCTTAGTCTGTGCATGCATGCTGTCCTGAGCAGGGCAGCAGGAAGCATTCTAAGATGTAATGGATTATTCTGCCCCATCCCTGGAGATGTTCAAGGCCAGGTTAGATGGGGCCTTGGGCAGCCTGATTTACTGGGAGGTGTCCTTGCCCAAGGCAGGGGGGTTGGAACTAGGTGGGATTTGATGTCCCTTCCAACTCGAATCGTTCTATGATTCTGGCTGCATAACTTTTAATAAATAAGGTGTTANACCTGCTTTATGCTATATCTGCTGTTTTTCTTGTAAGAATCCCACTGGTGTTTGGGTAGGTGGTGTTTGGAATAAGCCACCGTGAGGTCAGCTTGGTGTTACTCAAATCAAAGTAGAGGAAGCAAATCCAAGTGCTAGAATTGTAAGAGAATAACTGATTTAACAGGGTAATATACTTTAAATACCATTTCTTACTGACTTTTTAATAATCTGGAAAGTAGTGTTTGTCATCTTTTGGGGTTGTCATCTTTTTGGGGTTTTCTTTTAAGTCATGTTTTTCATGTTTTTTTTCATATGTGCAGCCTTCTCTGAAAATAATTCCTATTTAGGTAGACTGTTTTAAGTTAAACAATCCAGTTTCTCCTCCAGGACCAGCAAAACAGGAGCTGTGTGTGAGTTTGTATGCACCACTTCACATGCTGAGAAGAGCAGAGCTGTGAGTGTTGAGTGAAAAATTATTTGTTGGGATGACTGGATAATGGCCTGAATCAGGCACAGAGTTAGATCTGTGCTAACTGGAGCTGATGCTGAAACACCTATTGACCTCTCAGAGAAGAGAGGAAGGTTTTCAGGAGTGTTAGAGAATTATATCTTAAGGAGAACATTGCCTTATCTGCTGTTTAAAGATATTTTCTTTTCTTCAGTAGTACAGACATAGCGGATATGTGACAGGGAATAATACTTATTGGTAGAGCAGTTATTGAGTCTCTGAAGTGGAGACAATGCAGAAAATTACAGAAGCTGGAACAGAGCTTTCACACTCTACCTGAAAGTAATGTTTGCTTTATAAAAGAATATAATGTGCAAGAACTTTCAGAGGATAAATGTATGCTGTAAAGCTTTATCTGCTTTCCTTCACAGCACTGAAGGTAGGGATTTCACATAATCCTGAATGTCAGTAGCTGTGGCCCATGATCCTATCAGTAAATACTTGAATTTGATCCGTGTTGTCTTTCTTGCTCTTGAATGATGGCTTCCATAGTCCAGAAAAATTATGTCGCTTATTTAGTGCTCTCTAAAACCAATAATAGGCCTATTAAGATTTTTATCTATAACTTTACTTTGTGTTGAGCAGTGTTTGTAATGCTGTCATAAACTGTGCTAAAGCATTGTTTCCTAGGCTTTAGTGGTAGGATAAATATTCCTCAAGAACACACAAGCAGAACATGCAGATTTTTTAGTGTGGCTAAATGCACCAATCTGGAACATAACACTGTTAATATTACATCTTTCAGATTTGGCAGGAGTCTTAAGAGTGTAGTATTTCAATGTTGGCTTTATAGAAACTTGCTGCAGAACTGGATGGGATTAATAATGGATGAGATATATCACACTTAGTGCAGCATTAAATTCTAGCAGTGGAAGGATGCAAACCAGTTCATAACCTTACAAGAATGCTGTGTGCTACAGTAATCTTGGTGATACTGTACAGTCAAATTAATGATGAATAAATGTTGAACTCTGCTTGCTGTCAGCAGTAGCATTCACGCAGTCTCTTAGTCTGTGCATGCATGCTGTCCTGAGCAGGGCAGCAGGAAGCATTCTAAGATGTAATGGATTATTCTGCCCCATCCCTGGAGATGTTCAAGGCCAGGTTAGATGGGGCCTTGGGCAGCCTGATTTACTGGGAGGTGTCCTTGCCCAAGGCAGGGGGGTTGGAACTAGGTGGGATTTGATGTCCCTTCCAACTCGAATCGTTCTATGATTCTGGCTGCATAACTTTTAATAAATAAGGTGTTAAGGACCTTAGTAAGGACTTGCAATTTAGCATGGTTCAGCTCTTGGGTGAGCAGTCTTGAGAGCAGAGGGACATGTTTAAAAGTATCGGAGTACCTCTCTCCAGAACATATCTGCTTATCACAATCACATTGAATTAGGAAGAATTAAAATAGTAGGCTGGAATAAATATTGTTAGCTAGTAGACAGTTGATTTAGTATAGCTTTCTTTTTCCAGATGTGATAGAAAGAAGCAGCAAGACCCTAGGGATGTCTCTTCCAGAGATACAGTTTTTACTATAAAACACATCTGGGATCTATCACTCAGCTTTCCTTGCACAGGTTGTGTTTCCTTTTGTACTTGTACACTGCTTTACTGGGGATTTCTGTCACCAGTTATCAGTTGAGTGGATACTGTCTGTCCCCAGCTCCTTTCATTCCAAATGTTACCAACATCCATTCTTTGGGAGCCTTATCACTTTCTTTTGAGGTGTTTGGTGTTGGATTGGAAAGGGTTGGCTCTTCTCTCTGTATAAGCTATTAGGTCTTTTGTCACTTCCAATTTGAATTGCCAGGACATCAGAAGCTGTTACTTCACATTTTTCTCCTCTGGAAAACAAAACAGAAATGAATGAGACACAAGCTACAGTAGAATGGATTTTGAAATTTGAAACACTTCCTTTTCCCTCAATGGAAAGGTTATAATAAAATAACTTACTTTGACCAATCAAACGGTTTTACTCTGGGGGTGGAGGTGAAAGACTTTTAAGAAGTGGTTACTGTAAAGCCTGCATCACCACAGAACTTCATCTTAGACAGTTTTCCTTAGATAACAGAAGGGAGCAAACATGAGCACAGTGAACAGCTTATTTATCTGTTGCTGTAGACATGCAGTTGTAGATGGCTTGTGTGGAATCCTTGTAGCAACACTAGGTGTCTTCTACATAACCCTGTGAGGCCAAAGGCTTCTCTTTGGACTTCGAAAGCCCTCCCTGTAAGACAAGACGAGGTGAGGACAAGATTTGTGGTTTTGGAAATCCAAGCTGAGACTAAATGAACTGACCAGTTTGAAAAACTTACTGTCCAGAAGACTGAATTATTCAATATACTCATTTCTGTAAGAAAATATATTGCGTTTTGAGAAATAGATAGCTATCATGGAGGGGGGAAATAGTTTAAACAATACAGTGATTTAAAAAGTATTTATTAATTACTGCTATCTCAAAGAGGAGGTTTTGTGTTCTAGATTCCTAACTGGGACTGTGTGATATGGACAAAGTAGTAAAACAGCTCAAAATGGGAGAACATGGAGGACACTTGAAGGGATTTGTTAGGGTTTCCTTTTTTGAAGTGAGAATCTGAAACTCTGAGATAAAAGGTGTGTACCTCAAAGGAGGGGGGGGGAAAGTAAAGGTTGGAGAAAATTTTTCAGCTCTCCACCTACATTACTTGATCCGAATGCAGCTGAGCTAGTAAATGTTGAAATATGATTGTTAGAGGCTGCTCTGAATTTTTATGAGGCATTGTGAAATATTTGTTTTAACTTTGAAGAGTGCATCAATTAAAAAAAGATGGTGCCTCAGCGAAATGTTTACAATAAATGTCAAATGGCTGAGCAGGCCTCTTGTTACTTGAAGTGTTGGTTCTGAGGCAAGGTTACAAAACATGTTAATGGGGAAATAGAGAGAAATGTATTTAATTCTTGCTGTCTTTACAGGTAAAAGATTTATTTCTAGGATTATTGTTCTTAGGACTAGACTTGCAGGTCCCATTGAATCTCAAGATAAAGTTTTGGGAGACACAGTATGTTCTAAAAATGTACCTTTCCCTGTGTCATAGATAATTGGAATGACTTAATCAGGGGAAGGTAACACTGCTTTCACTAATGTGGAGAAACTCAGTCATGGGTTTTCCCAGTGTTTTGAATTGCTGCCTAGTCCTTGACGTGTGTTGCCAAGCTCCCTCTCAGCATTCAAAGAATAATTTTTCTCAAGAGCTGTAAATGAAACCTGAAAAAAGCTAGTTTTCTCCTCTCTGTTTTTACCAGTTCAAAATGGATCTGAAATTTACCAAGAGGAAAAGATTAGAGATACATATGCATATATATAAAAAAGGGGTGACATTCATTTTGCTTGGCTTCACAGTGTGAAAACTTTATATATTTTAAGGAATTTAACTATTTGGAAAAGGAAGAAGAATTAAAATAAACTGCAATTCTTTCTGCCAGCCTTCCATGCTGTGATTGTCAACTCAGTGAAATGAAGAAACTCTAGTTTTGTTTGCCAAAATTTACCTAATTACCTGGTTTTATGTCAACAGTGCCAATTTGTTTTTAAAGCTACAGTTGCTTAGGAAGTGAAGATCCTACAAGATGCCTTCTTATGCTGAAATACTATTTGCTCAGAGACTAAATGCATATATATATATTTAATATTAGTTAATGAGACTTTGTTCTATAATCAGTAAATGATGGTCTGAAACCTCACTGACATTCTTAGGGGCTGATGGGCCATTGGTACTTTATCTCCAGAGTAGACCTAAACACAAAATTAATGAGATCTTTGTGCTTCTTCATATCTCTATTTCAGTCATACTTAGTATTTCTTTGGGTTTTTAAATATAACAGTTCTTATGCCTTAGATCTTTGTATTAGTTTTTCCTTTTTTCCTACTACTTAGACCAGTCACTTAAATTTCATTTTTTTTATAGTCTCTTAGAGTTCAAACTAATGCATACTTACGTAGGCAGAGCTAAAACTAGTTCAGCCCTGCCCTACTTCTGGGATCATTCCTGTACATATAATGATACCAATAAATATAAAGAAATCCTTAGATGCTTTTTGCTCGAGGCTAAAGCTGAATTTACATCTAAGCATTTCTAGAGTCTATATTTTTCTTGTTAGATGATGTAAAACCTTTCATGCTTGGTAGTTGGTTTTTATAAAGGGAGAGTCCCTTAGTCCTCCATGATGTATGGGACTTCTTTTGTCCTGATAACTAAGGGTGTTAAGACAAATCCTGGGTTTACATTCAAGGCACTTGCTCTCTTTCTAGCATGCT
>WAAB01010903.1:39676-99442 GCA_013389865.1 Piaya cayana | reverse complement strand
TTTTTTTTTTTTTTTTTTGCTATCAAGAGTATGAGTGTAACTGGGTGAGGTCAGGAGCTAGGACTGGAATTATTTCAATGGGATTGTCCTAAAAGTAGGTGAGTTAGCAATGCCTGGATGAATAGAATAATGGACTTGTTAGGGTTGGAATAGAATTTAAAATCCATCCAGTTTCACAGCCCCTCACTTCCCCTGCAGGGACACCTCCTACTGGATCAGGGAGCTCCAAGTGCCATCCGACTTGGCCTCGAACAACTCCAGGGAGTGGGCAGACACCACTTCTCTGGGCAGCCCAGGCCAGTGCCTCACCACACTTGCAGGAAAAGATTTCTTCCTAAAATCTCATCTTCATTTCCCCTCTTTCAGCTGTAAACCATTCTCCCTCATCCTATCACTGCACTCCTTGATTAAAAGCCCCTCCCAGCTTTCCTGTAACCTCTCTAAATACTGGGAGGCTGCTATAAGGTCTCCCTGGGTGCTTCTCTTATTCAGGCTGAACAACCTCAACACTCAGTCTGTCCTTGTATGGGAGGTGCTCCAACCCTCACATCATCTTTGTAGCCCTTTTGTAAGTTGGACATGACTATTTCCTAGACTGACTTTACTCTGCAGGAGTATTCCTTTGACGGAGTAGCTCACTGTCAAACTAGACTTGAAGAATTTTGGACATCTCAAGTCTCTCTGAAGAACCACTGCTCTTTGTCTCTTTTTAACTTTGTACACTTGTCAGAGTTGTTCTCTCAGGCTTTTTTTGTTCTTTCATTGTCTTGAATTCTTGTCAAGTGTCAATGTATCTTCAGCTCTTTTCTATTTTGTTGGTAGTTTAGTCTCAACAGCCTACAATTAAACTAACCCTGTACAGTCAAACAGTGGTTGAGTCTGAAGGGTCTTGTAGTCAAACAATGAAACAAAGATAGTGGCTTACTGATGTCTAATATCAATAATACACATTTCTGTTTAACTTAATTTTCTTTTGGGTTTCTCAAACTGGTATAAAGGAAGGTGCTGCTGCATCTCTTCAAGTGTTGTTTTTAATGATGACAGGAAATTGTCCAGGGATTTGTAAGGCAAACAACATGTAGAATTCTGACTTCAAGGCAGGGTTTTTTGTTGTTATTTTGTTTGTTTTGCTGATTGTGTAATTTTGTTGAAACTATGAATGTCTGGGCACCATAGGAAGTGGGCTTGTACAGGATTACCTGGGGACATGATTTAGTAGTAGGCAGGTACAGTTGGAGTTGATCATCTCTAAGGTCTTTTCCAATCTAATGATTCTGTGGTGTTATGAGACAAAGGAGGAAGAAGCAAAGTCACACTAAACTGAGCTGAATTAAGCACTCCTTTTAGGCTTAACATTTAGATTGCATCTACCACCTATTTAGAAAGCTTGACTTCTTTACATCAAACTTGCATTTCATGTGCTTGACTCTTCCTAATATTAATACTCTCCTAAATTCCAATGTGTCAAATTAACTGTATTAAAATCTTCATCTTCATGTCTGGGCTGCTATACTTCATATAGGCATCTACAACCATGTGCTGCTTTAGTGCAAAACTTGCCACCCAGAATATAATTTTCCTGTGGCAGTAAAGAAGTGTTGCTCCTAAAATATCTTTGGCTTGGAGATAGATTTTTTTTTTTTTAAATTAATTGGGAAATAGCTGTTTTACTTTTTATTAAAAATAAAGACAGGTTTTTATCACAGTAATGTATCATTGCAAGGGTGATTGCAATCATAATTTCCTTTCATAAGTTACAGTTTGAGATCTCTTGCAATCACTCTTTTTTCATAGATCAGAATTATCTACGGCTCTGTTGATCTAGCTATTTCCATATAAGTATCCAAACTCATTATTATAATGTACAAAGGATGGTATACTGTGTTCTTGTGCTTTTTAATAAACATCCTGGCTGCTTCTCCCAGTGATGCTGTGGGCAGGTTTGCTGGCTTTTGTTGATCGCTGCCATTGTTTGCAGAGTGCCCATGTGGGAGCGCTTTCTGAGAGCTAGTGCTTCTGCTTGGCTAATACTGTTTTGGAAAAAGACCCTGCTTAGAGATGAACTTTAATTAGGTGCAAAGAGGGCATTACTTGTGCTTCGGGGGCGGAAGGAAGTACAGCAAATGAATTATCTCCTATTTGTGCAATGTTTTAAGGTTGTCAGCTGTCTGTTGCTGAAGAACCCCAATGGAGTTAAATGCTTGTGACACCTTGCCGGGTCAAGGTATAGGAAAAGCCTGTTATGGAACTTGCTTTGTGACAACCTGTGCTAGTTTATATTAGCTTAACCAATCACTTTTTTTCCCCCCCATGCTTGGCAAAATTTGTTAAATTAATTCAGTTGCAATTAGCAGATTTATGGGAAAGTACCCTGTTATCCTTTAATTGGAGAGCATAAAACTACAAACTGAATCTGCTGGTTCTATTTGTGTAATAGGCAATCTATCTACGACAGGGTTTGATCGATGGAGTCGTATGATGCCCTTGCCTTGTTTTATATTGGCTGTCAGCTCTTAACTGGGACTGAAGTATCTGGGTAACAAAAATTGATATAATGACTTAATGCGCCTTATTCTCTTTGAGCTACATCAGTTTAGAGCACTTCTGAGAGAAAAATGTCTGGAAAATATCAGGGAGTCATTTATCAACCTGTTTTCATTAGCATACTGCCTAGCACTGGCAAGGATTTGAATGGGGGGGGAAAAAGCAGGATGGTACAATTTATTTCAGGTCTCATATTTCTTGGATGAAAGGAGACTTCTAATAAATGGAAAATATAGAAAGATGCATTTCTTGCTGATTTTTCCTAAATAAAAGCTGTGCAAAAACATATTGTCAATTTGATTGATAATAATGTATGAAGATAATCAGAAAATTAGCAACAGCGACCTCCCTAGCTATCTTTTGTTAATTTATTTGAGGTGGAGCACAGAATAAACTGCATCTTGCATGTGTACATGTGTGGGTTTTTTGTTATGGTTTTTTTTGTGGATATGTTAGGGGTTGTTGCCATAGGGGGCTTTACAAGATCTGATTTCTTAAAACTAGAGCCGTTAAGCTATTCTAGAGCTCACTGAAAGAGAAGTGGAAAAGCTACTGATCAGAATGTTTGTATAGTGGGCAAAATGTGTGCACTGTGTCAACCCATTTGTCCTACCAGCTCTGTGATGCTATCCAGAGAAGGTAATAATAACTGGAAAAGCAGTTGTGTGCGAGCAAGTCCTTTTCTGCATGAAATTTTTATATGTCAGTCAGGCTGCACACAGTGTGCCTAATGTATAAAATAAATCGGTGCATAAATCAGATTATGAGCAGCATGGAGGCAAGTCTGCATTAGCACACAGGAATCAAAGTCAGGCATGGGAAATTCCCGTTTTAACCTCCAGCGTGAGGATTTATCAGGTGTCAGTTGCATGCTTAATTTTTTATTAATAAAAACAAAGAATCACAAGCTCCATCACTGACAAAACCTGAACACAATGGAACACAGACCCTGAAAAGAAAGGACTTGTGGGCATGGATGGCATTATCTTGTGACCCTTCCTATAGCTTCTAATTATATCAAGGATTTGGAATGCCAATCACTAGCAAGTGATTTATGATTAGAGTAAGCAATTGCACATGGTTTCACATTGATCAGTATGTAGATTCCCTGACATAAGAAGTTATTATCTATGACAGATACTTGTCTAATTGCTAATTGAATCACACATTTTTCCATCAGTGTTATCAAACTACCACCAAAAATAGACCATAACTTTGTTGCTCTTTGCATTTGAAAATAAAACTCTGATGAACAGCGAGTGTCAGAGTATAGGTTGTCTGACAGTAACCGCTATTTATCGATGTAACTTGTGCTCGCTATAAGATGACAATATCACCCAGTGTTGCCATGACAATCAAAATGAGTGTTGGATCCATGATATTTTCTACAACACTGTAGAAAATCTATTAAATCTAAGTTATCTATTGCTTGTTACCCTGTAAACCATCTCCAGGAGTGCAGTACTGGTGCTCTAGTAAGGCAGGCTTTGTAGTATACAGATGCCGCCCCTACTTCTTTTACCCCTCGATGTTGTTTTTAATCATTCTGATTAGATGGTCCAAAAACCTGTAGTATTTTTATGCAATGGGCTTCTATGTTTCCAAGAGGTTTTCTTTAAAATAAAAGACTACTTGCTCAGATTCAGGTGCTTCATGGAGTTGCCTCTCATTTCAGTAGTGAGAAATGTTAAACAAAATGTTCAAACCTGTCTTACTGTTTAATTCCTGCTAGTCCTTTGACATACCCACCTGTTGAAGCTTTTCTTGATGGGCCATGAGATCTTTGAGTAGGAGTCTTTGATAAGATATTTGGGAAGAAACCTTATCCTGTGAGTGTGGGGAGGCCCTGGTCCAGGTTGCCCAGGGAAGTGGTGGCTGCCCCATCCTTGGAGGTGTTCAAGGCCAGGTTGGATGAGGCTTGGAGTACCCTGATCCAGTGAGAGGTGTCTCTGCAGGGAGGACAGGGTGGGTTGCAACTGGATGGGCCTTCTTCTAATCCAAACCATTCTAGGATTCTGAGAAACAGAGTATTGAGCATAACAAGGCCTTGTATTTCATTGGTACTCATAGAACTACATCCTTCACACTTGTGTTCTCTATCTCCAGTTGTTGTCTTTTTCTCTGTTCTATAGCAACCCCAAACTAAGGACTATTTGTTTGTATTGGCATCAAAACATTGCACTTGGGAATAGCCAGCTCCATATCTGAACCTGTTCAGAAATTCCATTTTCTTGTAAAACTACATAACATTCTTAATGAGAAAATATCCAACTATGCATCTGTCCTGGGAAAAGTCTGTGTGCCACCTGAGTGTGCTTGCAGTGCAGTAATACAAACATACCATGGAAGAAGACCCCAGAGAAGCAGTATGTCTGCTTTGAACTGCACTCGTGGGGGTCCTAGGTGTCTTCTGCTGCCTCCCTGCCATCTCTTTTTGCCTTGGATTAACACAGGGAAAACCCTGAAAAAAAATGGAAATCTAAGCTTGAAAATTCTTCTGTTTTCAGTATTGAATTCTTCACTTGAAGAGTAATTAGGCAATTGAATGGTCTGCCCAGGGAGGTAGTTGACTCACCTTCCCTGGAGGTGTTTAAGGTGTGGGTGGATGAGGTACTGAAGGGCATGGTTTAGAGATTGGTGGGAATGGTTGGACTTGATGATCCAGTGGGTCTCTTCCAACCTGGTGATTCTATGATTCTATGAATAATGTCTTATGGTTGGTAATTATTTTCTTTCCATTTTCAAGGTTTATTATAGCTTTCAAGAAATTTCACCATGTCCTGAAACCCACCTCCCCACCATGTTTTAACCAAGTTTATAGTCACTTGCAGGATGAAGTAGCATATTTAATGTAGCATTAAATGTAAACTTTCAGTTATTTTCTATCCAGTTGCACTACTGTACAAATGATATTTTTTCTCTTTAAGGATATGGTGTCCATAAAATAAGTAGATGCTACACATATTGTACCACATTCCATTTTTTCTTCTTTTTAATTAAAAACTTACTATGAGTTTCTAGATAATGTGACAGCAAATGCAAGAGATGAAGTCTTTTTTGGGTGTTTCAGAATAGCAGCAATTAGAATCTCAGTTTGTGTGTACTTGGTATTTTCACACATGTACAGCTAATTAAACAAGGGAGACAAGCCTTGGCCTTTAATTTACAGCAGGAGATATCCCTGTGCGTGTTATGAGAGGCAGCGTGATGTGCTGTGTGTGTCATCTGGTACATGAGCGTTCAATGACAGTGTGCAGCACATCATGTATTTCATTATCATAATTTTTTTAACCTGCAGTACACTGTCTAAAACTTCAGGTAGATTGCTGGCCACAATGTTTTCTCCTAACTAGTGATGTCTTGGCGGTAGGCTCAGTATAGAACATTGCATATCTAAACTTCTTGTAGTTTTGGATGAAGGTTGTGGAGTGCATAAACATGGGACAAAATGTAAGAGGCACACAAGAAAAATTGCTCTTCACATTTAATGAGGTAATACTTACCTGAAAATTTTCCGGTGCTTTTATTAGAATGATGGATTAAGCTTTCAGGCTGAACCTATCAGTAGAAATGATTATTGTGTCATTTTCATCCTGTATTCAAAACAAACCAAGGTACTTGAGCTGAGACTGGAAATAAAAGACCGAGTAGGTACGTAGTTCAGAAGTGCTGACTTTTGGTTGGATACCAGTCAGTGGAGTCTCTTTGTCATGGTTCCCGGTTTTATATCCTAGCTCTTGTGTGCAGTTCTAGAGTGGTGAACCCCAGATGTGGTATACGGATGTGTTCTTTACTACACAAGTGCCTGTACTTATTATAGGTATTAACCATGTGTAGCATGAGAGAAGAAACTGTGGAAGAAAAAACACTTATAAAAGTGGTAGTTTGGGGCCAGGGAACTTTTCTTTTAACCACTCCTGTATGTTCTCTTTCGAGCACTGCAGAGAGAGTGTTTTGAGTACTTGTTGTGGGTGAGGCCTTTTCTCTCTGTGGAGCAGGTCTGACTTAGACTGGAACACTTGGAAAAAAAACCCCTTGCTAATAGTCAAAAGTTATATTTGATTTAAACATGAATAAAAAGAATAATTGTTAGTTTTAGAATCATAGAATGGTTTGGGTTGGAAGGGATCTTAAAGCCCATCCAGTTCCACCCCCTTCCATAGCTAGGGACACTTTCCACTGGATCAGGTTGCTCAAAGCCCCATCCAACCTGGCCTTGAACACCTCCAGGGATGGGGCAGCCACCACTGCTCTGGGCAACCTGGGCCAGGGACTCCCCACCCTCACAGGAAAAAACAAACAAACTAGGGACAGAGAAACTTTTTTGGTAGGTAAAATAGGCAGATGTGTAAAACTCCTTTTAGATAAGTACCTGCAATGAAGTTTATAAACCACTTTTTCATTGCTCCCCTGCTTTCTAAGTTATGTTTAAAAGAAACAACTTATGAATTGCTTGGAATTCTGACTCTAGATTCCAATGGGATACTTTTCTGCTTATTTTGCGAGTGGAAAATATCATATCCTGTAGTCTCTTGTCATCCCATCCTATCCCACTCCTGGCTGGTCAGCACTTCATTGGATGAAATCGTTCTCAATGCTAAAGGATGTGTGACCTGGATATAGCACATGTTGAGGCTGTGGCTATTGTGAAGAAGGACTCGTGGTTGTGTAGTTTCTGATTTATGAAAGAAATGACAGCTTTGGAATTCCTAGCGATGTAGAAAATGCTATTCTGTTCAGGTAATTTGTAGTTCAAATATAGGTACTCGTGATCTAAGCATAAATGTGACCTCCCAAAATATATTGTCTTTTGGCCCATGTGAATAGCATTTACTGCTTATTTACTTGAAGATGTTGAGCCTCTCTGTTTTTATGGCATGATTTCCCCTTTTATTTTGTACATCTCAAGAACTAAAGATCATATATGAGTGAGGAAATCCCTATCTGTGGATATAGAATTCATAAGTAACTCAAATGGCTCAAAGGATTCTTTTGCTTTGAGTGATAAAGCAAAATGATGTGTTTAAAAAATGGGGCTTGTGCGAGTTCAGTGCAATGTAGTCTCGACACCTAAATTCACTGGGAGGATATAGGCTATGAACACCAGCCAGCACAGATGATTAGAATGGATTCCAAAGACATTAACCATGGTTCTTTGTATGCATCTTTTTTGAAAGAAAGAGAAGAAAGTGCATATTTTTTTAGGTTGCAGGTCCTTCAAATATACTTGAAAAGGCATCTTGCGAGTGCATAGAGGATGGAATGAAAAAGACTTTTAGCCCTCTTGCAGTGTGGAGAACAGTGACAAGAAGGTTGGGATTGCATTTAATGGATATCTTGGGGCAAAGCTGATTTAAAAACCTTCTTAATGCGTCTTAAGTGTGAGAAAACATTGATTCCATTTGCTGTTGGAAGTGAAAACTGTGGGAACAAGGAAGAGTCACATGACATTAAAAAATAGATAGGGTTGTATAGAATTTGTCTTCCTAATGGAGCTGTTGTGAATGTTTTCCATTAATAAATATATTTTAGCTTAGCCGATACACCAGGACATTTAATGTTGTTTCACTGTGAAACAGAATTTCAAACTAGTTTGCATTAATGCACTTGTGATATAAAGGTATACAAACTGAAACATGTTTTATATATATTAAGACATCTCTCTTGTTACAGTCTGTGTACATAAGCTGTGTAATGTGCTTTGCAAATCTTAGAAGTGTGTCGATAAAGTGGCCGATGAATGGTGTAGAAGGATTTCCAGTACTGTGGTGCTCAACAGTTCTTAAATAGCCTCCCCACTCATGTGTTTTCATATTGTGCGACGAATATTGGTGGGTTAGCAATTATGGTGAGTCCTTCAAATTTTTTCACTCTTCTGTCTTGTCAGACTCCACCTGCACGAAATCTTTTTATCTTTCTGGCAAAAAATATACATGCAAGTAGAGTATAAACACTTCATCGCACTTTCATGCCAGATCAGCTTTGTTGGAGTGTAAACTCATTTTTTTTAACTGACCTTTGAATACTACTGTGCCATTGGATGGGGTTTGAATCAATTATTTTGTCAAATAAAACACATTTTTTTCTTTATTGTTTGAACAGTTATTCACACTATCAAGGAATAACAGGTTTCCTTGTGTTATAACCTATGAAATTACTTTAAAATTCACTTCGCTCTGAAAATAATCTCTCTTGCTATTATTACTTAGTTTTATTTTGAAAAATGTTGAAGCAGCAGTCTAACATACAGTGTGACTATAATTAGTGCCTTAATGCCTTTTCTGCATTCCTGCTGTAAAACAAGTGTCCCAGGTGTGAGAAGGTTAAAATGAGAAGTACCCAGTAGTTATGAAGCAGCAATAATGAGTTTCCTTCTACTTACCATGGATTTGTGTGATATACAACTTGCAATTAAGCATGGCTTGGTGATTCAGTGATTAATGTATATATGACTCCTAAAGGAGCAGCACAGGCCTCCTGTCACATCCTTCATGATGTTTACAGCTGGGTACCTATTAACAGGAAGATGAAAAGGGCCATTTACAATTCAGTAACCTTTATGACAGTGAACTCTTTAATCAGCATTTTATTTCCTTTGTAACACTTTAGTCATCTACAAATGTCAGAATAAAATAGGGCTATGAAATATTTAGGATCAGCATGTGGAAATTGACTTCTGTGATTTAAGCTGCTGTGTCTTTTCATTTTGTTGTTTTGGGAGCTTTTACTTTTATTGAAAGACAGTTTATAACTAAATGCTCCCAATAGTGGCTGGCATTAGGACCAGAGAAATTACAGAAATCCACGTTCTTGCTCTACAAAATGTTGACAGTTGCTGTGTTGGGTAATAATTTATTCAAATAAAAACATTAGCAGTGGGGCTCACTTCTCAGAGCACTGTTTGAGTACAAAGACAGCAAACTCAATGGCTTTATGACAAAATATCCCAACATACTCATAGGAGTAATTAAGTATAAAGTATATCCTCAAATAATTTGTCTTTTATGTGTACCTGTGTGTACATGGAGTTTTATTATTTTCTTAAAATGATTGTGGGGCTCTCCAACTTCTACAACAATGTGGGTTGTGTGATCACAATACTTTCGTGTGTGTTATATCATGACCGTTATCCCTCTTCAGCACCAGAAATATTATCTTTGCCTCAGTGAACTGCAGTGGAAATACCAATTATTCTGACCAAGTATTTTTGTTCATATATATGTAAGCAGTTTGCGTGTAGGTTTATAAGCTGAGATTGATCAGTCTTTCTTAAAAGTTTAATTCTTGATATCTAGAGTGTTTCGAATTAAGTGTTTTCCAATTGTAAAATCAAGCTGGAAGGGGCTTTCTCTGTCCTTAAGGGCAGGGCTTTATCCTCTTGGGGATAAAGGGAACATTTGACCTGCTCCTGAACTGTATTTAAAACATTGCAGTAATTCCGCCTGGGCTTGCAGTGTTGAGCCCGGCATGGTTTTAGGTCAGTTGCCTGCTGCTCTGTTGTAAAATCCTGACCCAGGTGAATGGAACGGTGCTTTTGGGGTTGTTTGTAATTTCATATCACAGCTGCCTGTTGGTAACAATGAAGGTGACTTCCTATTTTGCAGGTGTTAATGAGGTTTAATGCAGTTGGGAGATGAGGGTTTTGTTGGCTGGTCTTTGGGTATGAGCCATGTCCTGGCTAAAGTTATTTGCTTTATGTCTGTATAAGCAGTCATTTTGCTCATTGTAATTTATTTTAAAAAACAAAAAAAACCCCCAAAGACCAGAAAAGCCCTCTTAAAATATGATCTTGAAAGGCTTAACAGGACAATTTTGAGTTTTAAATTCAGACCTTTTCTTACTGGCATGGATTGCTTGGAGAAATTATTTGATCAAACAAGAGCTTGCGAGCCCCATAACTTTAACTCTTCATTTAGTGATATCAGTTGGTTTGGTAAATTATATTTATGTCTAATAAGAAACCTTATTCAAGCTCTAGAGAAGTTATGTAAACTATGAGTGTTTGGGGTGTTATGTGCTTTTTGTGTTATGAATGGCTGCTGTTTCTTGGTCAGCAACCTTTTGTTCAGCCCCTTGGTTTTAGAAGTTCTTGAAGATGTGTAAACTCAGAGATTTAATTCTGAAATATGGTTATGTTCAGACGTGGTTTATACATCCTAATCATGACCATAATTTCTTAACCTCAATATGTTTAGGTAGCAGAGAGATGAAGCTAAGTAGGTATTTCATTGAGTTTGGAATTACGAAGACTAAAGCAAATGACTGATTTTGTCCCCGAAGGTCTGTATTGGACACAGTATATTGCAGAGATAAATGTGATCTTTTAAAAGGTGAAGATTTGAATGTGCAGCAGTGAGGATGAAGGGAAGAGAAGCACTGTAGGTTTTTCAGCCAGTTGGATGCAAAATGGAGACATACCCTTGATATGGAAAACTGTTACTTTATCACATTGAGGTTCATGATACATCTGAGAGAACAGCACCTGGGAAGGAAAGACAGACAAGTTGGTAAACTTATACATTAAAATTGAGGTGCCATGTCCCTCGCTGAGCCATGAAGGTGAGTACTTGTCAAGCTAGAAAGTAGCTGAGTAGTGGTAGTTGCCGCCTTTGGCAGGCAGTGGTTGGGAGCTCACTGGGTGATGACTGCCAGCTTGGCCAGTTGTGTAGAACTGGTGCATGCATGAGTCCAGAGAAATTAATGCTATCATAGCATTTTTTTGCAGTAAAATGTCTGGTTTTTCCATTTTTCATTAGAAATATTTGTAAAATACTTTCTTGCTTTGGTTAAAAGTTCCCTTTTGTTTGAAGTGGTGTTGATATCACTACAGTATAGGGCATGAATTCTGCATGTAAAAATATTTGTTCTGCCTACACCTACTAATAATACAGATGCAATGAGGGTTGGCTTGGTGTAGCTTTGCTAAAATATTTATTTTAGATGCATAAGACTTAATTTTGCATATGCAGTTAAAGAGACAGTAAACAAACAAAATAATGGGTAAAATTAAAAAGAAAAGGGGGCAAAAAATGCCCAACATGGGTGTTGGAAGGAAGACAGTAAGCAATAGATGGACACTTCTTCACAAATTAGATGTGGACAAACTCTGTCCCTGGCTTCCCTATGAGATAGGAGTATATCTGAGAAAGTATGATGAAGTTGGTGATGATCAGAGAAAAGATACAGCAGTTTTTGTAATTGCAAGGAGTGTCCCTAGCTCAGCATGTGACAGCCCAAGTTCATAGTTTTTGATTTATAATACATCTTGTACTGCTACGATAGATATTGTCGTATGCTACTTGCTGTATGGGCTAGCTTTTGTTGAAGGTTGTAGTGAAATGTGTATTATTTCCTTAAAAATAAAGTAAGAAGTGAGTAAGAGATTTCAGTTAGGAGACAAAAGAGTATATGGGTGGAGACAATGAGCCTGCAGTTGGCACTGGATGCTACTTTTATTATCGTCTTCCCTGGAGGTGTTCAAGGTGCGGGTGGATGAGGTACTGAAGGGCACGGTTTAGAGATTGATGGGAATGGTTGGACTCAATGATCCGGTGGGTCTCTTCCAACCTGGTGATTCTATGATTCTATGATCTAAAAACTGCAAGCTTAAATGATAAAGAAGAGATTTATGCTCTATGACCATGAGTACTCAAAAAAGTAAAAATGAACTTCTAATATTATAACATTATCTAAAGAAAAACCCATGTTTAATTTGAAGAAAATCTGTATCACATTTGGTGGTGGACTTAGGATACGTTGTTATGTTTTATGGTTGGTGGGCCAGCTGAGGTACATGAGACGTCTCTGCAATTTTAGTTCTGGTACCAATTCCATTTATTTTTATATTGTATTTAAGATATGATGAACAACTTGCATATCTTAAATGTTAAAAGCATTTTAAGAAGGTAGATAGAGGAAAAATCTCATATTAAAAAGGGAAAAATAGAGATGCAGGCCTCTTTTTTCAAGGGCTGGTGTTTAGCTTTCATGGTGTGTATGGGGAAGGGCAGTGGTTCCCTGCCGGACATCCCACTTGGATGGCCCATCTGTCCTGCTCGGTGATGATGGAGGAAGCAAACTAACAGACAGGTAAGGGTGCAATTTGAGAAGGGAAACTCTGGATCTTAATGCTACTGGTCTCAACTGTTTGAATTTTTAACTCGAGCCTTCAGAGGCTTGGGGTTTTAACAGGTCTCGTGCAGTTTCACAGCTGAGACACTGCCATCTCTTAGCTGGGATTATTTAAATATTTATCTTTTCTTGCTCCTTGACCTTTCCTGCTTGGTTCCAGTTCCTGTGGCCAGCTTGCTTTGTGTTTCATGAGCTCAGTAAACCGTGGCCTTCAATTCCCTTGTTCTAGTATTTTCACTTAAGACCAGGAGTGATGAGCAAAAGGTTTCAGGCTCAATCCTTGAGCAAAGGGCCGCTGTGACAGGGATTATTATTTATTTGTCATCTTGGATGTAATAAGCTGTAGGTACAGCATCGAGAGCCCTTGATTTATTGCGCTGTCGACTGCCACTAGCAGGACGTCTGCTGTACCATGCAGGATGAATACCACACTGTCAGCTCTGTCGATCTGTCTCTGCCACTGCGCTCTCTCTCATAACACATTCCCATTTCATGCCAGAATACATAAACAATCTTTCATTATTTTGATGCCTTTTTCATATTTGTTCTTTACAGAACATAAAGTTTGAATTTATGGGTTTCCTTTACATTATTTCAACACACTCCACCATTTTCCGGGTTTGTGGTTTAACTCTCAGAAATTGGCTGCCAGGTGATTTAGTTATTTTGGCGTTCTAGTTTTATAGTTATTTAATATCACAGTGCCAGATACTGAGAAAATGTAGTGGATAGCAGGTATGGGATTTGTAGTCAGACTCTGTCATCAGCCAAACATGGCCATGGGGACACAATGTGGAGATTAAAAGCCAGCATGCAGAGCAGGAAACACTCCCTCCAATCTTCATTTTTTAATTTATTTAAATACTTTTCCAAACCATTTTTCCTTTGATGCTGTTGTGCATATAATGGGGACCTGTTTAATTGGAAAATAACATGTGAGCAGTGAGCAAACCATTTCCCTTAGATAATTACAGTTAAGGGAATTTTGAACTTGTTGGCAACAACCTTGCTCCGATTCTTCTTCTGAACTTTACTGTAGTTGGGGGAAGGGAAGGAAGTGTTGTCCAGAAAATGATCTACTTTGTCCTATTCTTTCTTCATACTCTACAGCTGGGACTTGCATCTGTTGATCTCCTCTAATTTTGTTTACCTAAGGGCTTTGTTCTTTAACACTCAGAAGTGTATTATTCATCAAACTGATGAACTGAAAGTCATTGCTCAAATGGGTGAATGTAAATATCACTGTAAATGCAGCAAGTCAAATATGAATATATGTCGGAATAGTTAAAAATGTGTTATGAAAAAGGCTTATGAGTGGTATTAAAAAGAGAATTTCTGCAAACTATGCAGAGCATGAACAAGAAAACATAAAGTGTTCCTGCCGGTGTAATGTGCTTACAGAACTTTGTCGTAGTAACAGCCTTTAGACCAGGGGTGCAAAATGAAACTGGAAAGGCTTCAGGAAGGGTGTAAAGGGGGCAAGGGACATGTCCACTAACCTGTGCTGTACAGCAGGGGGATCTGCTGCTGCTTGGGGTTCGAGATGCTGCTAATGAGTCACCATCATCAGTAATATTTCTTCAAGTTATGTATGCAAACATTTATGAGGTAGTAATGTGTGATTATTTGGTGATGTTACCCTGTATTCCTAGTTGAAATGCCTTAACATCTGATAAAGAGCTGTTTAGTGCTGTGCTTGTGTGCCAGGCTTTCAAAGTTTTTGTGTTCGGAGAGGCAGGTGAAAAATTGCTCTTGAATTTTCTTATGTTTAATAAAGTAGGGCTGCTTTTTGTCTTCAGTGAAAACATTCTAGTGTTCTTTTAAGGGGGAGGAAGAGGGAGAAAGCCCTATAAAATGAGAGAAAATATGGCTGTGCCACTGATTCTATTTAAGAAATTTGTTTTAATTGGCCCTGAAAATAGACAGATTTCTCAAGGATGTTAACAAATGTGGATTTCACTGTATAAATGTGGGATAATAATTGTCAGTTCTCCCTCCTCAATACAGCCTGTGTAAGGACAGCTGGGAATATGCTTAGCTCACATTACATAGCAAAGGTTTGTTCTAGCTGCAAAGAAAACAGAGTTAATTAATATGAGAAATTTGTTTTGTGTCCCTGGTAAAAAAGACTGTGCAGGTTGGTGTTGTCAGCAAAAGCTGCTTGTCACTTTGACCTGCTCTGTTAAGTGTTTGATGTGTTTTCTCAGAGTAATCTGTGAATAACATTACACCCAACCAGCAGAGAAACAGAGGGAGTGATAGCAGAATTAATATCTGGAAGCGTTGATAATTATATATCAGAATCTAATTTTTAGCACAGAAAATGTGTTAATGACAGAGAAGAAAACAAAAACCACTAGCTTCTCCCAGCAGGATCCAAAGTGTCATTTATTATTTCTCAGCTGGATATCTATCAAGTTTATGGGTTAATTTTTCTGTAGACTGTTATTTATGGGTTTTTGTTTGTTTTCAGCCATCATTACTAACAATACGGTTAATAGCAATCATTTGTTATCCGGCACCAGCGGTGATGCTTCAGATGCGAGCAGTGAACTGAGAATACTCATTTGGTAGCTGAATAAGGCTTTGACAGGACCCATTTATAACAAGCTCATTCCATAATGTCCGGCCTATTAATAAAATTTTGTTGCTGTCTAATTAGAGATGTCTGATGTGTATAGCAGCACAGCAGAGAAGACTTTCTTCTGTTGCTTTTCAGTTCTACTGTTTCATATCTGAGACCAATGGTTTGGGAAATAAAAGTGGGGTGTTGGTCTGGAATTCTGTCTCTCTTAGGAAGAGAAATGAAAGCCAAGTTGTATGGCAGGAAGATGCTGATCGCAAACAGAATTGTGTTGGGAGAAGATAGTTATTTTCATTAGCTAAGATCACCTGCAAGTCTCTTTTTTCTTTTCTTCTTTTGTGTATCTTCTTGTTGGCTTAATGTTCACGTTTTAACTAAAAATAGCTCATAAAATAAAATTAAATTTTATATGTGATATAATAGTTGAAGGAATGGGTTGTGTATATACAGACAGAATAGCATTCTTGGGTGTGTCAGTATGGCTTTGAGGAAGGAACATTTGGATCCCTGAGGGAAGGGGTTTGATGGAAGGAAAAAGCCTGGGCCTGATTGTTAGGTTGGATCCCCCTCCCCCATTCTATGTCTTTGAGAAGCAAGGAATTGGCAGCATCTTCTGAACTTAGCACTAGGGAAGATAGTGGTATGACCAGGACTGAGACTGAGCCTGTTCTAGCAGCTCCTGGTGTATTTGGAGTGTGCTGTACAGCTCATACTGTGATCAGATGCTTAACAGGATCTTCCATTCAAGTTTATCAGAATATTTCGTTAGCAGTGAGCTAAATAGCATGTTCACAAAGTTGTTGTGTGAGCATTTTGTAAACTGAAGCACAATTAGGTAGAAAGATTTGCATGAGGACACAGAAATTGTTGGTGGAAAGGTTTGAGTTCCATAGTGAGTGATTTTTCTGCTAATGTGGTATTTCTATTCCTAAAGTGTCCTGTCAGAAAAATTCCTGTTCCAGTTTGTTTTTGCAGATAGAGTCATCTGTGATAATGATGAAAATGAGTTAATTTTTATGTCATCTAATGCTTTTGCTTGCTTACCTGCCAGCGTAGCGATAACACCTACCCTTTTGCTGTTCTTTGACTTTTCGGGGCCCAAAGGTTGAACTTTGCTGTTTGCAGCCACTGGTAAAGTCAATATGTTTGGGTTTCTTTTAAGAAGCAGCATCATGTTTTAGCTGGTATCTAGATACTAATTAAAAGAAAAATACAAATAGGAGTTACCACATGTTTAGAATATTGTACTTCCAAACTGAGCAAAGAAAGCAGGCAAAACTCCCAAGGATGATTTAACGTAATTCCATTGCCAGGTAACAATTTGTTTCCTTAGTCATCTGTTATGGTTTTCCAGTTGAAATTAAATCTCTGTTAACTACCTTTCGAATAAAGCTACACCTGCTTGTGGTGTGTTATTTTAAGACCATGTGTTTCATGCAAGAAACCTATATGAGATTTTGAGTTAAAGTTGTCATGAAACTGCTTGTGTGGATTTCAGCTAGCAGGGAATCTGTATAAGCTGGTGAGTGAGGCTTTTTTCCCCCCTAAACTGCTCTTGACGTAGAGCTTATCAACCCTTAATTAGTGATACATTTTCTCCTTGTGATTCCTATTGATGTTTTGTGGAGCTGAAGATGAATTGAGCCTCAACCTGACTGGAGTAGGAATTGTTATAGAAAATCCAGCAAACATCTCTCTCCCCTCCCCTGTCTGTCTCTCTCTTTTTCTATTCCTCCCGATAGGAAAGGTGAAAAGCTGCACGATAGAAATCAGGTTCAGTATTAGTGGTTTTGCTTGCCTGTGCAATAGAAAACGACAAGCGTCAGGGCCTCAGTCAGCAGATCAGGGAGATGCAGATGGGAGGCGAAAAGCTCCCTCGTGGCAGCAGCCTTGCCTGGATGTGATTGTGAGAGCCAGGATGAAGTCAGCACTGACAAAGTGTGGGGATTGATGGATGGACAAAGCTGGGAACTGGATGTGAGAATGGATGAGGGCAGAGGGGGAATTTAACACAGACAAACAGAATGAAAGACAGAGAGGAATTGCCTGCTCATGTATTCCGGCGCTCAGAGCCCACAGCAATTTACTCACTGCTAACCGAACACAAGAGGATTCTTTGCATTTTTGCAGATTTTCTTAAAATATATGAAGAAACCAAGTGGCAGAAGGAGCTAACAAATTTCTGTTAGTGTTTTTTATTGCCATCTCGTGTTCCTATTCTCGAGATTCACTTGCACTCAGTTAATTCTAACTGAGTGCTTGATTATTTTCAATAAGTTCACACCGTATGCTAGAGAAGAATAAATTTTCTTTCCGTGGCCATTATTTTAATGCTGCCACTAAATTTACTTTAATCGGTTATTGTTGGTTTTGCTATTGTAAATAAAAATATTTATTTCCCCTACTCCTACTGAATGCATACCTTTAGATGCTGCAGTTGGATACACGGTAATAAACAACCCATTATGTGCTTTTTCTTTTAAAGAAGAAAAATCAGGTGCTTTCCTACTCATGTAGCTTCTCAGTACCACAATTGTATTGTCTGTTTTTTAAGAGGAACAGACTTATAGCTTTAGATTGCTACCAAATTTTATTTACAACAGAAGATCACAATATGATTTTTATTAATTCAATGCTTGTACAGAAAAAGAAAAATCAGAATTGCTGTACTTGAGTAAATCAATAGGTCTTAATTTTATCAACTGCTTTAGTTTTTGAAATGCAAATATACTTTCAGCAAAGAAAGCAAATAAAAATGAAGGTTTATATAGGACATAGTGGGCACGATATTCTTTGCTGGCAGCTTGGGGTGTTGTTGGTTCTAGAGGGATTCCTTTAGATTGACACACACTTTGAAGAAGGTGGGTTTGGCCCAAGCTGTTACCTCCTCATTCCCCTCTGTGGATTTGTAGAGGAACACAATGTGCTGTGGTAAGAACACACTTCCCTGTAATGCCCTGATGGGCTTTCCGCTGGGGAAGACCAGAATTGATGGATATAAAGAGAAACTGTTCCTCAATTGTTGGCTTCACTAGTAGGTTGGAAACAGCTATTTACATAATAATATAATGTGCTTAATTGAATTTAAACAAAGGAAATTTAGCCTTATGCATGCCAACTTATAAATTGTTATTGAGATAATTATTGTATATAATGACAATTCTTGATGAGCATTCCATGGTGTCCATAAAACACAAAACCAACTTTAAACTGCAGAGTTTATCTTTATTAGTAGTCTCTAAGCATCTCAGGGGTGTCCCTCAGGGTTCTGTACTGGGGCTGGTGCTGTTTAATATCTTCATCAATGATATTGACAGTGAGATTGAATGCACCCTCAGCAGGTTTGCAGATGATAACAAGCCGAGTGGTGAAGTTGCCACACCAGAAGGTTGGGATGTCATCCAGAGGGACCTGGCCAGATTGGAGAGGTGGGCCTCTGAGAACCTCATGAGGTTCAACAGGGCCAAGTGCAAGGCCCTGCACCTGGGCTGGGGCAATCCCTGTTTTCAGTACATGATGGGGGGTGAAGTGATGGAGAGTTGCCCTGCAGAGAGGGACTCGGGGGTGCTGGTTGATGAGAACCTCAATATGAGCTGCCAGTGTGCACTTGCAGCCCAGAAGACCAACCATATCCTGAGCTGCATCAAAAGACGCATGGTCAGCAGGTCAAGGGAAGTGATTCTGCTCCTATGAGAGACCTCATCTTGGAGTATTGTGTTCCATTCTGGAATCCTCAACATAAGAGGGATATAGAACTGTTGAAACAGGTCCAGAGGAGGGCTACAAGGATGATCTGAGTACGTACTTTGACAGTTATCCTGGGAAAGGGGAATTAATCCTGTTCTTGTGTGGAGTTCTGTGGAAAAAAAACCCAAACACCAATCTACAATTTATCCATGTGTAATCTTCCTTTTTTTTTTTTGTGAATTTTTGAGTTGGAAATAAAAGTGGAAATTAAGATCCTGTAATTCCATGTTGTCCTGGCTGTTTGGATGTGTGATTTACATATATCTATGTGTGTGTGTGTGTACATATGTATAAAACTGATAAAATAAACCAATAGGGTTCTTAATATTCTGTGCAAATTCTTTTGGGAATGGCCAGATCAAATATTTCTGTGCTTACATCTGTATGTATGTGCATATGTATATGTATCTGTGTATATGTGATATAAGCCCCCTATGCCATGTCAGGACTGGCCCCCAGTATGATATATGAGAAGAGAAAATGAGTTCATTAGCTAGGTAACATCTCAGACAAGTATGTAAATAAAAAGTACTGCAAGTCACATACTTAGATGTGATTTGAGCCCTGTCCTCAGTGTAATTGTATTTTTGAGGGTCTGCTTGGGTTATTTCCTCAAGATGGATTATATCATAATGTCTCTTTAATGTAGAGTGAAGAGTCAGTAGTTTTTTTTTGTCGAACGTGGATGTGGAGAACACATCTGAGGTTTGCAGCGCATTTTTGGCATCTTTCACATTTTGCTTTATTTTTCTATACTTCTGTTTTTCTGTAAATACAGTAACATGATTTTTCTTGGTGTTACTAATAAGAAGCACTAAATAGTGTTTTGGCCCTGCATTCATCTGCTTTTCAGTCATCTTTTCTGTTGTCATCCCTTTTAGGTGTCAGCATGCACTGTTAAAGCTAAACTAATGGCACAGACTGATCTTTCTCTTGGGCATAGCTGAGGAAACACCAAGAAAAATGTCCAGTTCTGTTATAAAAATGGATGATTTGTCACTTACAGAACAAGTACTGAAAGTCTTTGTTTATGTTATATAAAGCTGTTTACTTAATTTTAAGACCTTTTTTTAGTAAAATTCTTATACTCTTGAAAAATCAGTCATGTGCACTCATGGACAATGGGAAAAGACAGTTTTATGTGTTCTTTCCCCTACTGTCTTGTAGAATCTTCTCTTTCTGTGCTAGGTGCTACACAGGAGGCTCCTTGATGGAGGGTGAAAGGTGTTTGACTACTTTTTTTGGCAAATCTCTAGCTATTTTGTAGATAACTCACCATGTGTTGCTCCTGATATAAAAAGGTGAAATACCATTTTGCTTTCTAGGGAGGAACTTAGTAAGAGCCAAACTAATTGGCTTTGTTAGTGAATATGCTGCAAACCATCCCTTGTAGTTAATGGGTTAATTTTGGGTCTCATCTTTTGACTGTACATTCATTCATAATTGCTACATACATAAATTCATAGAACCTTTGCTTTTTTTTTTAAAATCTAGCTGAAGTGAAATTTATGCCACAGGTTTGATGAAGCATAATGGGGGGTGGAAACAAAAGGAAAAGGCATGCTAGTACTCGACTTCCATAGCAGTGATAATTTTCATATTGTATGTTGGAAACTTTTATCATCTTGTTGATTTTAAAAAGAAATCTTTGAGTACTACAAATGAGTAGAGACAAATTACCCCCTTTAAATAGAAATTTTCACATATATTATGTATCCAATCCGATAGCCTCTATTGCTTACCTTAATTTTTATAAACGGTGGTGCCAGTAATGTATTTCCTCCATGTAAGAAGAAAGAAAACCTGTTTATAATAAATCTCAGTGTGGTATGTGTACTATCATTTCCTTCATTTGACCTTGGTGGAGCAGGCTGATGGGGCAGTGAAAAGTATGATATGAAAAATGAGTGAACAGAGCGAGGTGAGCAGTGAATCAGTCTTGTGTGTGATTAGCTGTGAAAATCTCACAAACATGACTCTGAGTCACTTTTCTTCTGCCTTTCTCTCCTGTTTCCCTCTCGATGGTGTTTCTTTTCTGTGTATATTAGTCATTTAGAAGTTAACTAACAGAGCAGAGGTTCTGTTTTAATACTAGTTATGGTTTAATGGTTTTAGGGCATGAGAACAACAGTAAGTGCAGCATGTCTGAGGGTTCACTATAGAAAATTATGGCTCGTTTAGATTGGTATAGATCTATTGCTAAACAGCAGTAGTAGTCATTGCATCACGTTTAGAGACGTGACTGTGACACTGATTTCAACGTGGCACTGCAAATCTGCAATTATAACTGCAGATTCAGTGACTCATTGTTGATACCTTATTTTGCCATGTCAAATACTGTAAAAACAGAATTCCATGGCAATAAAACAAATCTTATTTGAAGCATGCATACAGGCTGTGCAAGTCTGACTTACCAGAGACCCATTTAATTTTCTTAGCTTGTTCTATTTTCTGTCTTTTCTCTTGGGTGATATGTTTAAAATCCAGCTGGGTTGAGTGGTCATGATTAGTTTTCCGAAGTAGAACAAAGATGACTTGAAATTTGGGAATTGTGTTGTCTGCAAGGGAGTTGTAAACCTTGAGAGATGACTGAGTAGTTTGTCCATGTTTTGAGTGCTGTGTAGTCTGTTATTGCACTGAATGCTGAAGCAATTCCAAACTGATACTGTGACTAAACAGTATTGCAAGATACCTAGGGATTATTCCTTGTGTAAAGCCATGTGATAGGTTTTTGTTTATGCAGCTGAATTCTCATTTGATTTTTGGTTTTGTATGAAGCTTGGAAAATGAATGCTTTTTTGCAGATTTTTTGCACTGAACTTAGGGTTCTTGTGTACCTCCTTGTATTAACTTGAAAAGATTGGATTGACTGCTTAACTGATACTGCTGCAGCTCTTTGTCTGAGGGAAGTGGGGTGGATTAGCCCTTGGAAGGCTGAGGGTGGAGACTTTATTGCCCTTTTCAACTATGTAAAAGGAGATTGGAGTGAGGTGGATGGTTTTTCCCAACTAACAAGTGATAAGATGAGAGAAGATGTGTTGCAGCTGTGCCAGGGGAGATTTAGATTGCATATTGGGAAAAATTTCATTACTGAAACAGTGGTCAGGCAATAGAAGAGGCTGCCCAGAGAAGTGGTGGTGTCTCTATCCCTGGAGATGTTCCAAGTGTGTAGACAAGGCACTTAGGGACATGGTTTAGTAGGTACGGTGGTGTTGGGCTGATGGTTGGACTTTTACTGATCTTGGAGATTTTTTCCAACCTTAATGAGTCTTTACTGTTAGTTCCAACTTTTCCCTCATGAGTATTGCTTGAGCACCCACCTGTAGATTGATCGTGCTTATAACCCAAGTGAAAGGACCCCTGGGAAACATCTCCCATTTAGAAACATAAATCCAATATAGATTAAGTGCATCATCTGAACCCAGCTCTGTCCTTGTTTCTGTGTACTTGACAAACACTGGCACATTTATCAAGTTGCACTGGTGTTTCTTATTGTCCTGACTGATTAAACTGTACTGGTGGAGTTGCTACAGTCATTCAGGTGTGTAAATTGTCCCCTTTAGAGAACTTGTTACATGTTGAACCATAACTAATACTTCTGGTCATTTAAGATGTGTTTCCAAGACTCTTTCAAGGATGGTAAAGCCAAAAGCGCGTTTCTTTTCATCTATTTGGGGCAGTATTTGGAAGATAGGGATCCATACCAAACCCAAATCTCTCCTCAGTTCTGGGTGTTGTGCCCTTTGCGCAAAAGGACTGTAACACTTGCTAATGGAAATGACTTTTTTTTTTTTTTTTTAAATGCAGGGTGTTATGAACTGGAAACGAGAGCTGACTTGATTTTGTAACACCTAGTTCATAACTATTGAACCCTTTTAGTGAATAAGTCTATGTTAGCTTTTAATACATTTATACCACAATTATGTGCTTTTAAAAAAAGCAATCCTGCAATCTCATTAGCTTGATTACTCTGAGGTACATGTGGTTATATGCAGGAAACACCAGGTCTCTTTAGTCTCCTAGAAATGGAGGAATTGGTAAGAGAACTGTTTAGGCTGCTAAATATATAGAATTGATCTGGAGGCCCGAGTTTTTTATTCTTGCAGCTGATCTTTTGAATAACATCTTCCACTTTTGGGTATTAATCTATGTGCTCCTTCCTATTGAAAAACAACTTTTTTTTAAGGTTGTGTTTATGCACAGTGAGCATGAATACATTATTTTTTTTATATTGGCTTGAATTTCAGCCTGATGTATCACCCCATTAGCAACTCCTGTTTTAGAAAATATTGAAAGACCTGTCTTGGGGGGCACAGACGTTCATTTTTCAGCCATTAACCTGCATTATTAACAATTGCAAATAGGCCCATAAGTGAAGGTATTTATAAATTATACTTTGATTGAAACACTTTTTCCTCTTCTGTCACAACTCAAATGTAGTAGTAGATATAATTTGTTATTTTCTGCTAATTCAAGCAAGTGGGAGTGTATTTGAAGAAAGAAGGGCATTCTCACAAAGGCCCTATATAAAACCTTTTCCCTTCTCTTCCCTTCCCTTCTTTCTTCCCACCTAAAAGTCCACCTGTCCCTCACAAAGGCTTTTTGGCAACTCTGCTAATGAGCTGATGCTGTCAAATTCATCTTATTTTAAAAGAGATTCAGAATCTGTTCTTCTGAGGTGAAATATCAGGGCTTTCAGACTGTATTCTTCTTGTAAAATATAACCTAGATCCTTTATGATGAAATAGGCACTTTAGAGGCACCTGGGCTTATCTTTCAGTTTTTCTGCTCAGCTCTGTTATGCACAAAGGTCTTTTTCTAGGTGACATATCATGTTGTATTCCAAAGTACACTTTCTTTTAATTTACAACTTAATTTTCAACCTAATTCAGAAGATTGATACTATAATGCTATTTGCAGAAGTATTGAAATGTCAGTAAGTTTTATTGTAGTAATAAAGAGAATTCCATATATCACGTACTCTATAGGGATCCTTGCTTTCTGCATAGATCTTCATAGCAACAACCGGTGGCTAAATGCTGGCAATCATTAATTTTTAAAGAAGACATGGTTATGATGAGTTGTGAAATTAAGACCATAGTGAAGAATGAACTTTAATTTTTGACACTTTTTGCTAGGTGTAGAGGAGACAGAGTTAGATGGGGGTGGGGGAAGTGATAGGGAGGATGGAAAAAATGGCCCAAATCCCAGGTTCCTAATACTTAAAATGCTGTCTGCTCGTAAAAGATTTCAGTCAGGGAGAGGCCATCTTCGAGCTTCTCTTAACAAATGGGTATCAGTGGTCCATGAAATAATCAATGTCGATAATCCATCCTAGGGTCTGCCAATATGTTAATGGCTGTGCCGCATCGTTATTGCTACAAGGCCATAAATCATTTCAGTACCAGAATGCTTAGCAGTTGAGGACTCAAACCCCTAGCCTGGAATAAAATGCTGTCTCTTAACAATTAATGTCTAAACATTTTGCAGCTTTGTGCCTTGATTGTTTTCAGATGCTAAAAAAGTAAGTAGGACAGATTGTAAATCAATAAAACAATAAGACAAAGTGTTTTAATAATAGCAGGACTCAAAGTAAATCATAGTTCTGTGTTTATTATTGCTTTGGAGGTTATAAATAAGTAGTACCAACAGGTAAAGGTTTAGTTAACAAGGGAAAATAAGTTCAGTATTGACATTCTGGGCATATGCTACATTGCATTTTCACTCCAAAAGGTGAGGGACACGAGGAGCATAGGAGCTAAGAAATGCTTGTATCTTGGAACTGTTATCCAATAGGAAGAAAGTCTTTTCTACTCTGCTCAGCAATAGGTCTGTGATCCAGCTATGGGTCGGAAGGGCCCCCAGCACCAAGTCACTGGTATGAATGGCTAAGCTGAGCTGCAGGCAGGTACAAGGGGGTCTCATTTGGCAAATGGGTGTGGATTGAATGACGCTGACTTAGGTTAGTTTATGTCAATCTATTTTGCTGTTAAAGGCAGCACAAAATGCAATGGTAAGTCATTAACTCTATGTTGTATAGACACAGCGTATTAGTGCCGATGACCATCTCATTCTTCCAATGTGTTTTGGTGGGATGGGAACCAGTGAATAAGCAGTAGTCCAAGCGTAACCATTTCTTTGTGGAAGGATGAAGAGTGCATACGCCCTTTTATTCTAATTCTGAATGGATAGATAATGGATATGCCCTTTCCATTCCAAACATTAATACTGCTTTATTTGCTTTTTATGAACTAGTGGAAGTGGAACTTAAGGTACAGTTGTTAACTATGAACTTATTGGTTATCACAAGTGTACCAAGTTTATGTGGTATAACATTAATGACTATCTATCAGGTGGTGAACCACTGTGCAGGTGCAGGGAAGACTAGTATTTATGAATAAACTCATAGTGAGCACAGTGTGCTTTTCTTGATTTTCATCTATTCGGATGCCAACCTCTTGTTTCACACTGGACAAAGGCAGTCCCACGTATGTCTGTGTGTATTTAACATTATATCTTGATGTTGGGATAAAAATGACTTAAGAAAGGTGCATTTGTTTTGAGTATTGAAAGGAGAATTGACTGTCAACATCGTTAAGATCTTATGATTATTTTTGTGTGTACTATTTTTTATTTTGAGGTTCCTTTGCCAGAAGTGCTGTTTTGTCTGAAGTAAGGTTTGAAGGTTAGCTTTTTGCATGACAACACTGATGCAACCCAACTCTAGGTGTTGGATTTGCGTAACCCAGCATTCAGGTTGGGTCAGAGCCAGTTTCTTAACTTAAAAACCAGTCCCCTCTCCAAAAATTTTGTTTAGCGGAGAGCAGGGAAGAAAGTGATAAAACAGTGAGAATGATGAGTAAGCTCATGGATATATTTATTTTTCTTAGATCACTGACTTGCCTAGTGGTAAGCAGTTTGATACAGTTGAAGTTTATTTTAGTGCTCAGGATGTAAGGAAAGGAAGAAGCCAGAAAAACAGTGGCTCAGTGTAGACAAAAAGACAATTAAAACTGATATGACTCTTAACAGAAGTGGCAACAGCAGCCAGGATGGAAGTAATTTATTCAAGAAATTGTCCAAATGCATAAACTGCCCTACTGCATGGAATGGTGGTGGGACAGTGGAAAATGTGATAGTTGTTTCCGTTGCGTGAATTACTCAGGCAGGATGCCTTTGTGAAGCATGGGGGTTTGTTTAATGTTCTGACAACAATTTAGATCCTGTTATGGTTATTGCAGTGTAATGCAGTAGTAAAAATTGAACATGACACACCAGCAATTTATTATTTGTGTGTTTTTTAACCTTGAGTATCGGATGTTTGTCTAAGCATATCCTTTGATTTGCTATGAAATTTATTGTTGATACAAACAATCAGATTTCCATTAGAAGCAAAAAATTCTTTTTTTTTTTGCCATGAACCATAGATTTAGAAAAATCCAAGCTCGGCTGCAGGCCTTATGACAGGTAGGCTTATGACATTATATGGTAATTCAGCATGAAAGAATAATTGTGACACTCTACTTGGTGCTGGAGTATAATCGTGCTGTGAGGTTCAATTCACTGAAAGGCCAAATTATCTTCAACTACATTAGTCTGACAACCTGTAATGCTTTGCAGGGGCAATTTGTAGATGTTTCACAGAATGCCAGCAAACATGGCTTACCATTATGTTACCCATTAACAAATTTGTGTAGAGGAAAAAAAGTAACTTTTCCGTTTTCCTAACTGTGAGGTCTGGCATACAAGGAATTTGTGCTGGGTAATAATAGTGTATGCTTTTCTGCTGGTGCTGGGTTTTAAACCTGCTAGGGATGGTATAAGATACATTAATCTTTTTGAAGGGTACTTATTCAGAAATACTTAGTTGTTTTACACTCAAGCAGTAGTGTCCTGGCATAATGTGGAATTCAAATAAAGGTAAAAAAAGGCTTATTTTTGCCATAAACAGTAAGCAATAGTAAACAACTTGGAAATGTGCTGTATTATCACTTAGACTTTGTGTGATTTTTCTCCCTTGATCAAGTGAGAATTGTAGCCATTAGTGTTGACATGGCCTTGACTGCCTTGTGTGCTTGCTCTCCATCTTTACCCTCCTGAACCTCTGAGCAGCCATAGAAGGGCATCTTGTGTTTGAGTGTTGAATTATTGTTCCCTTTAAAGATGCCATATTTCCTAACTTCTCATTGTAGCTGCTTTCAGTTTGACTGCTGCTATACTACCTAAGGGTGGAATCGGTACTTGTGTGGCAGTGTAACACAAAGTCAGGATGAATATCAATTTAAGGTCCAGTATTTTGTGATCCTCATCAGTACATCAATCTCGCACCACTGCAGAAGTGGTTTTTCCCTCTCAAGGCAGAAGTGCTGGAAAATGCTTATACATCAAAATGTGTATTAGGTAATATTTTAGAACACTCGGGGTTTGTCACCTATGTCCTACAGTAGGAAGGATCCTGCAAACATGGACTGTGCAGGTGACATTGATGTACCTGATAAGCCTGCAGTCTGAGGTGATGGAACACTGGCTCTTATTTAGCTGTTGAGCAAAATGGTTAGAGACCAAAATCAACTTGATACAGTCATTTTTGACCATTTCCCTAAAATATACTTTAATGAAGTGGCTTGGCAGAGCTATCTTACTAACTATGTAAAGAGGCTGCTGTGAATTTTTTTTTTTATTAAATTCTATGCTCAATTGCTCTTTCAGTATCTTGTGTTTGTCCTCTTGAGACTGGCTATTGTAGTATCCTTGAAGCATTCCAGATATTTTACTTGTTTTACAGGTGGAAGTACCTGTTATCTTTATTTTGGTGGCAAAATAAGGGGGGCATCCCCTCCCTCCCTCCTTGTTACTGCAGAAGAGTACCTTACTTATGTTTAGATTGAGAAGAGATAGTTGTGTTGGCACTCTGTGTCACTGAAGTTAACCTAATTGTAAAATACCAACTATCTATGTGAACTGCTCAGGGGGAGTATTTACTCAAGTCCCCAAACTGATTTTCACCTTTTGTCATCCTCAGAGTAAAATACAACAACACATCTGCCTCCACCACCTGGAGAGAACTTAGAAAACTTAATCTGACAGTATTTGTGATTGCAGGCTGAGTTTTAGGACTGCTCATAATTAAGCTACTAGAGTTTAGCCATTGAACTCAGCACTGACAAAATAACGTGTCTTATTGCTTACTGAATCTGTTGGATGCTGATCTCCTTAGCATTTTCTGTGATGGAATTAATTCTGGAGAGACACTGAAAGAACTGATGAGTCTTTGATTTTGATTTTGGAGCAGTGTCTGACAATGGTGTGTTTCAGAGTTTCCGAGAAGATGATACGCTCTTTCTCATGTAGTTAATGGTGGAGAGTGTTCAGTGCTGTAATACCCAAAGGAAAAGGGTTGAGTGACTGCATGGGGAATGTGGATTGTTATCATTCCAGTCACAGGGCACTGCATGGAATCACAGAATCTGTGGTCTTCAGTACTTGAACAGAACAGCTGCTGTTAATCCTACACTGCTTTTATGGTACATATTATAACATTTTATTTGAGACTGGTGGTTCCCCTGGTGTGTGAGGTTTGGGGGTTTTAAGTACTAAACCCTAAATCAGGCAGTGGAAGAAGTCAGGTGAATTTACAAAATACTTTACTTTAGAACATTTTTTGCAGATTGGTGAGGCTTGGAGGGCAGATGAGCCTTTATAAAGATCTGGTAATTTTCCTAAAGAGTGGGTGAAATACTTTTAGAAGTATATATACTTTTTAGGTCATTTCAGTCCTTGCAGTTGGGATCTTGTACTATCAATACAATATTTGTAAGAATGGAGGAAATAATCTTGATAAATTACTGTTAGGCAAAACTTGCTGGAGGTATATGCATAGACGTTGTTTTCCTGAAGAAGAAAAGATACGTGAGCCTCTGTTTACTGAAAAATTGTCTGTCATAACAGGGGATATTGGTTAGTTTTCCTTGGTTAAAGGAGTCCATGACTGTGCGTAGAACAAAGTTGTCTATATCTGCAGCCTAATTCTCCGTTGAGTTTCTTCTCATGCTCCCAAATAATAGACAAGTCCATGAACAGAGGCTGTACTAGAGAACATCAGAGAACCCAGAACTTGACCACCTTCCTGTGAGAACTCCTCTGGCCTTCTGTTCAGGAGAAGGTGTCTTTGCAATATTTGCTCTGCAATGAAAGATTCCAAGGAATCATAGAAGCATAGAATGGTTTGGGTTGGAAAGTACTTTAAGGATCATCTACTTCCAATTCCCCTGCCATGGGAAGGGACACCTCCCACTGGATCAGGTTGCTGCCGGCCACATCCAGCTTGGCTGTGAACATGTGCAAGGGTAGGGTAGGGTGGGTGATCTTCATTACAGCATGAATAAGTTTTTGTCTGTGATGTGGACCAGTGCATAGTAAATACCTTGGTATACAATACAGCAAATAAGAATGACAATAATCTTCCAGTAGATGATTTTTCTGTAAGGAACACTGGTTTAAACAAAACAGTTTCAAATAAAATAAAAGTTTTTACCTGGAGAAAAATACTTACCTGCTAGTTGGTGGTAAATTTACTTTTTAGTTTCACTATGCAGAATCTTTTATGTTAGATATCCAGTTTTGTCAGTGTGTTTGGTTTCTAGATGTCTAGAAGATGGAGTTAGCAGAAAGAGGAGTAATTGGCCCTAAAGTAGAGGTAGTGGCTTTTAATTTTGATAGTAAGACCTTGAAGGAAGGAATGGAATCTTAGGTAAGAGGGGTATTGCATAGTTCTATAATGGGAAAAGGCTTTTACAGAGGGGAAAAAATATCATATAGAATAACATTGTTTTGTAGACTATGGAGTCCCAGTTGTATAGTTAAGGACATGCCACAGCATTAATGTTTACGCATAATGCTTTCCAAGTAATTTAGGCTGAACTGCCACTGACTTACTTAATGTTTATAGGTTAACCACCTGCAGAAAGGGCATGGAGGTAGATTATTGTTGACTTTACAGTTATGGAAGGTAGCTAATCAGTGAGCATGCTGGGAAATAACTTGTTATGCCTGGATAACTCTAACACCAGGCGTTACAACTTCTTATGGATACAAGGTAACAGAGTCATTTCTCATGACAACAGCCATTGCAGGAGGGGGGTGTGTGTGGTGTGTGGTGGAGAGAATGGGTTTGAAAAAGGGGAAGGGGGTGGCTACAAGCCTTCAGAAGCAGTTTACAAGGGCAAAATCAAATAATTTAATCATCCTTTTCCAAACATAGCATAGTGTTTGCAGTGCAGTTGTTGACTCAATAAGCAAATTTACTGACTGTACATGAGAAGAACAAAGCGTTCGTGTTCTGGCTGTTGTGTGCTGTGTAGAGCTGTTCAGCTGACCCTTGTGAGATACCTGTTCTTGCCAGTACTGACACAATATTTTCCCTTGATCATGAAACACAGAATAAGTCTGGACTTTTTTTAATTTTGTAGGAAAGTATGTGAAGACTGTTTCCCCACTTTACTCCTGTTTTTTTCCTCCATCTTACTTGTCTCTGCAGAGGCACATGTACTCCCTTATGTGCTCGTTGACAACTTTTACCTTTTAAAGCTCACAGTAAAAGTCATAGACTTGAATGCATAATGAAACGATTTGCATAATTTGGTTTGGGCCCTTGGGTTACAGTGCAGGCGTCATTGCTAGTATTCACATTGCTAGTATTCTCAAGTCTGATGTTCCTCATACAAGAGCTGGAAAAAAGCCAGAGGCTTTGTGTGTTTAAGAACAGAGTCCCTGGTTAAAGTCTAGAACATCCAGATTTAGAACTGTATACTAGACTTGCATGGGATTCATCTGTCATATACTAATATCTGGAAACCTTCAGTTAATATTGGTCATTAATTATTGCTTTACCCCCCTGAATGTTCTTCGCTTATTAGAGATTTGCACGTACGCTTATGTGTTACCTATATATAAACACAGCACAGACACAAAATCAACGTAAGTGTGTTTCAAAGGGCTGGCTTCAATTACATTTGAAGGCATCTTATATTTAATTTCATCTTTTCCTCTCTTCAGCTGTGTTCTCACACGGTATTTTGTGGATGCATCTGTAAATAAGTGCGCTAATAAATGTAGTGTATTCTTTTATGGAAAAAAATGCTTTTTCAGTATAACAGTAGAGGACAAAATGGAAAGGAGCATTGCAGCAGTGTATTTACATATCAAAGAGTGGTAAACTGTAAGAGGTTCTCTTCACAGTTACTTTCTTTCACGCTTGTACTGTGTTGACTTTGAAAGAAGATACTTGGATAGGTAGTGTAAAGCAATGTAATTAAGAGATTTTTGTTTTGAAAATTTAAACATTTTTTAGCTGCTAAGTGTTGCGTTATCAGAAAATGTATTTTAATGAAAAAAATTCTAGAATTTCAGATTATTTTTTTCTCTTTAGAAAAGAATGTATAGAGTTCTTTGTAATAATGAAATGTGAGTGTGTAACTTTGCCAGTGTAAAACTCTGAAAAGCAAGTTAAAGGCCTTGATCAGATGTAAAATGGTTGATGTGAAAAGCAGAGGACATTTTGACAGTCATAATGCAAAATGACCGCAACTCTAAGTTTAACTTAACATGACCTTTTTTGAATAAAATTCCAGCAAGATCATTAAGTGCAACTCCAGGTACGACCTCATATATTTAAGGATAATTTAATCAGCAAGTGCCTTGAATTACAATTCTGAAATTAATATTATTTTCCAGTAGATTTTTTTATTTGTCTTTCCCCAAGAAAAGAACGAGGTTCTCCTAAGCAATGCTGAAAAAATACTATTAGAAGCCAAGTCCTGTCTTTATAGTGCTATTGCCATTTAATTTTTCTATGGTGTGAACCAGGACAATGTGTATTGTCTTATGCTTATTCAAGCAATTAGATAGATTTGAAGACATGCAAAATGACTAATATCTTGTTTTCTACGTGAGCTTCTTGCTGTTGTAGCTAAAACTAGTTGGATTTGAATTGCAAGTCTATAAAAACTTAATTTTAATTTTTGTACTTATTTGATAAATAAATGTATACCTTAAAATGCTGGCTATGTAACTCACAGAAGTAAGTTTAACAGATTATGTTAGAATGCTTTTTGTGAAAAAATAGCTTCAGAAAAGTCATGTTACCTGTAGTGGTGAACTGCATTCAATAGTTTTTAGTCACTGATCCTTTAGCCACTGATCTTGCCATTTCAGATTTAATTTGTTGATGAAATGAAAGAGAGAAATTAGCCTGCTTTTTCAGTTACTATTGATTCATTCTAAAGCTTCAACCACTCATTGATCAGAAAGTACTCAATATTACTTCTTAGGTCATGTCAAATAGAAGAAAGTATTTCTGTCATCGTGTACTGGTCTATCAGAAGCTGGTTTGGCTTTCTAACAAGTTCTGCTTCCAGGTGTTAAGCTGGTGGCTGCCTCCACTTGACTTGTTTGACTCAAGGGATTGTGTAGCAAATAAGTTGTTTAAATTTTAGATTTGTTATAATCAATTGAATTTTGAGATTGCATTGAAGCAAGATTTTATATTTTGAAGCCAGCAATTTGAAGTTCCTTTTATTTTATACATTGTTTTTTAAGGGAATAAAATCCAAAGCAGGAAAATGAAGAACTTGATTTTTTTGGAGGGGTGGAGGTGGTGAAAGGTGGTGTTTGGATTGCGTTTATTTACTGGTTACTCTGATGGGAATTCCATGTGAAAAGCTAACATTTCCTGTATAGAGTGCTTTGGGACTTCAGTTGGTGGCCTTTCCAAATGCCTCTTTTGTAGATTTGAGTTGGCAGGATGAAGTAGCCCTGGAAATAAGGATCTATCCAAGTTTGGGTACCCATATAGAATATTGGAACTGTGAGTATAGTCATTCCAAAACCACAAATTGACTGTTGTGTAGTGGTTTTATTTAGATTAAGCCCTAATGAACTTATTGGCTACTGTTCTTTTATTGGTATTTCTAAATAAAGATTATCCTTATGTGGTTAAACTGCTAAGTTGGGCTGCTCAAATGCATGGTGCCTGCTTTGCTTTTGTTCAATTTCTATTTTTAAATTCTGTCTTGGATAGGAATGGAAAATTTTGTGCTGATTTCTGGTTTTCCTTTTGGTCAGATAAAGGGTTGATTTGTGACTTTGGCTGAGAGGGGAAACAAAACCCAAGCCTAGAATACTGACCTCCATTCATGCTAATCTATATTTTTAACTGTTATTTCTGGGAGAGTGATTTATTTACAGTGACAGCTTGTTACTTATGGAAGCTGCTGCCAGCTTCTGAAGTAATCTGATAACGTCAAATTGTGAAGGGAAGCTATAGGCTTTGCCTTGAATGACTTGCTATAAATCATGTTCATAGCTGGCGCGTATGAGGATGTTTGGGTTGATACTGATAGAAATACAAATCAAACAGAACATATGGTAACCTAGTTCAGAGTCAGAGATTCTGGATTAAGCCTATTGGGCTCATATTTTTAAATGAAATTAATCAGGCATCCTTGCTTGTATATCAAAACCTCAAAGCTGGGAATGATGTACCAACTTAAAAAAACCCCAAACAACCAGTAAAAGAATATACGGAAAGGAGTTAACATTGAATGACAGGCAGGTTGAATGTTCAGGGTAAAGAAACCCATGAGATGTAATGGACAAAGCTGCCTAGAGAGCTCATCAGCAGTTAAAAAAAGTGATGACCAAGAAGCGAGTTTGAAGTCACTGATAAAACAGCGTATTACAGCTTCCATGGAGACAAGTGTCAGTGCAGAATGGAAGTTGTGCTGGTGTTCTCATGTGACTGTTGCAGATTTTCTATCTACGGCTCATACTAAAATCATTTATGTGGTTTTTGGTTTCATGAGGTGTGAATTTGTGTAATTTATACACTCCTGAAGAGGGGAAAAACAGGATGTCTTTGAAAGCAAGACATTGGTAGTAAAAGGCAACAGTTGTGTTAACTTGGATAAACCTATTGTGCCATTTTAATTCCAGTACTCCTACCAAGAATGTGACATCTTCGGTGATAGCCAGTGTGCAGGCCACCAAGTGCTATATGTGACATGAGGAATTTGTGCTTGGAGCCTCCTTTCCCCCCTCCCTTTTATACCATCAAGCTGCTTTTGTGCCTTAACCTTACAGTATAGAAACAATGTTCTGTTCTGTGGATAATGGAATTAAATAAGCTGTCTTAGAGGCATTCAGGAAAACTGTTCTCTCTGGCCTGGACTGGAAAGACCATATTTCTGTAGTAGGCCTATTGAGAAGGAGAAGTTGTATTTGCAGTTCACTAATTCTGTATTTATTGACAGGATCTATTGGGGAAAGAGAGCTTGGTGCCAGCCACTTGTTATATTTCATGTTTGGTTCTGCGTAACAAAACAATACTGAAATCCTTATTGCTATTTGCATTTCCCAGTCATCTCGCATCTGTGTAAGAAATACTGCTTTTGTCTGTAAAGGCTGCCAACATCTCAGACCATAGTGGAGCTATTCTGTCACTCGTTCCCACCTTTTCCTCATGCCCACTTGCTGGCTTTCTGTCTGAAGCCTTCCCCTCCCCTCCCTGCCACATGGTTGTCAGTGTGTCCAGAGGTGTAATGTGGTGTTTTTTCAAGTAAGATCCTCAAGTGCATAATCAGCTCATCAGAAACAGATTCAAATTACTGAAGAAGAATTTTTTGCATATATCCTTTTTTTTTGTTGTTGTTGTGGGAATTAATGAACAAATCCTCTTTTTGTTTGAGGATAAATAATGCCACACTTTGTCAGAGGTAGTGGTAATTGGTAATTAATACCACAATGTTTTGTATCTCCTGATAACGAGGTAAAATAAAATTACTTTCTGACTACTAGGTAAAGCTTAAATAGTGCTGGCATTGACAAAGTGTGAAAGGAAGGGAGAGGTTCCCTGTGAGAAGATGAGTTTATTATACAGATAAGATTTCCATAATAAGGAATAGTGATTATGGAGAAAGGCTGAAACTCCATTAACTGAAACAAATTACTGTGACAAAGCCAGAGGGAGTGCTTTGCCAAACGTCCAACTCCTTTCATAATATTCAGATGGCTGGTGGTGTGCAATAACCAGCATATGGACTTACAAGGTGGGTTTCTATCTCCTTTGTGCTTCGCTGCCGATGGCTTTATATAGGAAGAGAGTCTTTGGCTAAGGAGTGTGAACCCTTCTAGCAGTGAGGTATCTGATTTCAGACTGAAATAGGGAAAATTAACTGAGATCTTCGGAGGAAAAATCTTCCTGTGAGGGTGGTGAGGCCCTGGCACAGTTTGCCCAGAGAAACTGTGGCTGCCCCATTCCTGGATGTGTACAAGGCCAGGCTGGATGGGGCTTGGAGCAACCTGATCCAGTGGGAGGTGTCCCTGCCCATGGCAGAGGGGTTAGAACTGGATGGGCTTTGAGGTCCCTTCTGACAGAAACTATTCTATGATTCTGTAAATGTCACGCCTCTGATGCCACTGGAGTGACTCCAAATTATTTGGGAAATGCATGAAATATAGAAACTCTAAGGAAATGTGGTGAACTTTGAGTTTATCTGACCATCGCAACATGCATTTTGACTAGGATTTACATTTCTTAGGCTAAAAAAAGAAAAGTAAAATGCTGGTTATATTTCTGTGTGTGCACACCTCTTGCCAGAGAGACTTGCATGTTCTGCACACACCAACATAGACAAAACACCAACCCCAACACGGTGGTTGTTCTCAGTTCGCTTTCTCTGTGTGTATATATGTATATGCACCTAACATACTTAAAAGGTGCTTATGGATCTCTGACTTGTATTATTTATGTAAAATATAGTAAAAGAAGTTATTTCAACATAACCATTGTCATCTTTATAGTAATTTTTGTTTAAAAAAATAATACTGTACTTATGGATTTTATGTGAAAACTGTAGAGTTTGCAGTTACCGCTTGGGTAAGAACAGCAGGCAAGACTATATAAACTTTAATTTATGTTGTGCTTTGGACATTTTTCAGAAACTATTTACCCATTACCTCTTAGGTCAGTGGCCTAATAATGCAACAAAGCACTTTTTGAAATTGCAGATAATTTTCAGTGCTCAGATCTCTGTGTAGTATTGATGGGAAGGAAAGCTGATTAGGATCTTGGGAATTGTGCTTGATGGGAACAATCTGGAAGGAGTGAAAAATTATTAAACACACACAGCGGGAGTTGTAGGATTTACCATTGTCGTGCAGTGCTATTAATTCTCATTGCATCGTACAGCAGCTTGATTGCACACTGTGAATACTGTTTATTGGAGAATGGGTACAATTTTGCTGCAGTTGTTGTAATGTAATACTAAATGCTAATTAGGCTCCTAACAATAATTAGAACCTCTTGCCAAACTTAGAAATAGAAACACTCAATTGGAATTTACAAGAAACCAAGACTTTTTAGCTCTGCCAGGAGTGGTATCTGTAGCAGCCGTGTCAACTTGCTAAAGTTGTGGAGGTTTTTTGTTTCTGTCATGGTTTTAGTTGTGTGTGGGTTTTTTTTTCCCCTGGTTTATGCATTTCATTTACAGGATTGCAAACATGTATTTTTACGGTGAACCTAATGAGCTCATTATGTTTTCAATAGGTTATTTTCTTAATGAAATGGAAGAAAAGCCAAGTAAATATTAGAAGGACAACTTGAGATAAATTTGATGTGAAAAACTGTTAGGACGTGGGAGTTGAATGCCTGGTGTTATGAAGTGTAATGGCAATATTTTTTTAGAACTATGTAATAAGAAAAGAAAATAACAAAACCCAAGTCTGTCAAAATCTCCTTCTTCTCAGACACCCCATGCAGACTTAGACCAAATTTTTTTTTGGCTGAATTAGACTTTAAAACTCTATGTAATATTTTACAAACATGACAGTGAAGATTAGCCATACTTCTGAATAGTTTTGTACTTTGCAATATAACGTTTTCTGTATTTTGGAGGGCAGTGGGGTTTTTTGTTTGTTTGTGTTTTCTTTGGTTTATGGTTTGGGTTTTTTTTAAATTTTCAGTGGGTGTTTCGTTGAATTAAGTGGTCTGTTAGGATGGTAGCAAATGCACTTGATGGGGAAAATGCATGGCATCCACATTTCTGTCTTCTTTGCTGATAATATTGTTGTTAGATACCCATATGTTCACAGGGATAAATTTAGCCTTAATCAGTGCTTAAAAAAAAGAATAGTTTGTTCTTTGTGTCCAAACCAGAGTTTTATGGTTGTGTATGTTGAAGATACTGAGCTTGCCTTCCTGCTTTGAAAACCTCCTTTTTAGCTCTCAGTGAAGTAGTAGCTGTCTCATCCCTGGAGGTGTTCAAGGCCAGGTTGGATGGGGCTTGGAGCAACGTGATCCAGTGGGAGGTGTCCCTGCCCATGGCAGAAGGGTTGGAGCTGGATGGGCTTTGAGGAACCCTTCCAACCAAAGCCATTCTAGGCTTCTTGTTGAAAACTCATTTGAAAGGCCTAATGTAGATATGCTGAGTTGTCATCTCACTTATTGGCCCTAGACTTCTGTCTTTGAAAATCTATCTAGTGCCACTGATCATGGTAAGAAACTTCTCTACAGAATAACTTTATTGCACACTTTGTCTCAGTTTGTTTTTTCTAAACAAGGTTTAACCAATGAAATGAAGCTTCCCATAACTTTTGAAGAATGGGAAGAGCAGTCAAAAGCAAGCCTGTTGCTTAGCTTTTTCGGTGACATGCTATCAGCCATTGCCAACTCCTTTTGAATTCATGAGGTTTTCACAGTGTTATTTGCCTTCCGTCCTAAACCATGTACGAGCGTTGCATAGTGCAAAGTAATTGTGTTTTATTAAAATAAAAAATCCATCTCTAACAACAACTTTTATCGTCTCACACTAAATGAGTGGTTTGTACTTAATGACAGATTTGCATTGTGAGTTATGTTTATTTATTTGTACAATTTTGGCCCCAGTTCAAAGTCTAAAATTCTCTTCTGTGACTTGTGCAAATATCTGCTTACAGAAACTTGAACCTTTGTGAATGGGTTTTTCCTAAGCGTTTATGACATTTTACTGTCTTTTGAGTAGCCTGTGTTTTTATTAAAGACTTCAGCGATCATCTGGAAAAACTTTGATTTGAGTAAGACAGATTATTCTGTTTAATTTTCCATTAGGAATTCTCTTTGCGCAAGTCAATATCACCAACAAAGAGGAGGGTTGCTGAGGTATGGTGACCTGCTGGTTAGAAATTTTTTTTCTCTTCTTGAACAGTGACTATTACCTTCCTATTGTGTTATAGGTGTGCTCATGCTTCGGAGGCAGTTGGGGTCAGTTCAGTATGGCTGATGTGTTCCGTGTTCTTCTTGTCATGTGTCCTCACTGCAGGGACTGTGACAAACTGCTGTGCTATGACCTGGTAGTCTTGGGTCAGAGTGAGAGGAATTGGTGTTGTACTAAGATGTATGTTAATACATATATTATTTATATAGGCATTAGTGAATGCTATTGTTGTCTCAGCACAAATCAAGGTCCAGGCCATGGCCTTGGGGCTTTCAGGGGCTCGCTTTATCATGTGATGTTAATTTTTTTTCCCTACCTTTTTTTTCCTTCTGCTTATGAATAATTAAAAGCTTAAATTACTTGCCATGTTTGAAATTCATATGCTGGGGAAAATAGCTACATGAAAATTAATTTTCTGTTCTGTGAGAGTGATGGGAAATCAATTAATCTTGATGTATTATTTTATGCAGAACAGGGTGCGGGAACCAGCTGAGAGAATGGCTACAGCTGTTCTTGTTGGTTGGGCCATATATTATTGTTGGCGGGTTTGACAGCTTCTGAAGGAAATGGCTGAAGGGTATCAGGCAGGTGAATCAACTGTAAAAATTTATTGGAGGATACAAACTGTTTCCAGGGGACTGATATAAAACTCACACTTGAGAACTGAAGTATTGAATGTTTTTGTGACTGAAGCAGCTTGTTGTCAATATTTATAGCTTTTCTCTTTGTTGCATGTCCTATTTGTTTGATTAACTAGTGAGGTGTTAGTGTCTGTCTGTAATTTATTTGTTGTGCCTTCTGTAGCAGTTTTGATGCATAAAGATTTACTGCTAGGTAAATAAAGTGGCTTGTGCTATGCAATATGCTAAATAAAATGACAAAACTGTTTACGGCGGGTTACAAGTTTTATAACTCACTGGGTAAATCAGTAACTTTTGTTTACCAGTGTTACCGTGAAGTTGAAACATCGTGATGTATTATGTGCTGTGAGGTAAACAGGTCTCCTTTGAAAAAAACGGGAGATTATAATCGATGTGTGCCTTAATGGTTAATCATTTAAGAGAGTCTATAAAGGCCTCCATGTAAACCCATCCATAATGCAAACATTTCTAAAATAAAATGAAATACATTCATGCTCTTCAGAATATGCTTTATATTTGCTTTCCTTTCCAATGTGCCTGCACCAGTGCTCTTTAAGTCATAAAAGGGAGACACGCTAAAGCAGCCTCTAACAAGCTGTGTGTTAAATGTTAGGCCTTATCTGGATGTGCAGGGTCCAAAGTTCTATGGCAAAGCAGAGTCTTATAACAGCCTGTATGTCATAATTCTTAAATGTTAGAGAAACTGAGTCTCCTTGGCATCACTTGGTGGACTGGGAGCAGCCTACTCTGAATTCGCCTTAAAAGTGCAGCAGGTCAAAGCTATTCCATGACTGGGGAGTAAAGTTGCAGCACTGCAAAGCCTATAGAGTGGTATCTCTGTACAGCTTGTAGGCATGGGAAAGAGACTAGTTCCCATCTAGCCCCATCAAAACTTCCTCCCTGGTGCTCTGAAATCTGAGTAGCTGCATGGTATTAAAATGGCACACAGTGGAATACCTAGGCTTGTAACACAGGGAAAACCAAGTATTCCTGATGGAGTAAGGAATAAGAGAGCAATATTACTAAAACCTGTCAGTAATCATGTAGAACACATCTCCTGTAGGCTATTTTTTTATTTCCTTCCAAACTAGAGAGACTACAGCAAGAAATGTGAAGCTGGTAAGTCATGTGAAGCTGATGTGGTGAGGTAAGGGGAAGAGATTTGGATTTATGTAGGGATAATTAGTGTATGCAATGTTGACATCATCAGTGGTGTCTTCTCTCATCTGTTCTCTTTAAATTACTGGGGTTTTTTTGATCTTCAGCATGGAATTGCATATCTTGTTCTTTTATTCACTACCTCCTGTATTTATGTTGCTATTAAAAGATTCTTCCTCTCCTTTTTTCTCATGAGTTATGCACATTTAAGAATTTGTTATGCCCATTTAAGAATTAGGTGGCTGTATAGCTGGCCTTAAAATCCACTCCCTGGAATTCCTGCAGCCTCAGTCCTGTGGTGTTCTGGCCTAGAGGCTTCCACTGAAGTGTCCAACACCCTAGTGGAACTCTGTTTTAGAAACCAGCAGTAAAATTCCAGCTATGCCATGTGCTCTGGGTGTCTATCTGGTAGAAAAATTCAAAACTCGGAATAGATTTTTCAAGGTAAAATGGTTTGTGATGATAGTATTATCAGGAATGAGCAACATACAAGATATTAAGGAGTTGTGTAGATGAGTTAAAAATCTAGTGTGAATATTGGGGGGAGTAGGAAAATAAATGAAAGGAAAATAAGAGCTGGGAGATTCAGCCCCTGTTCTGGAAATATAGTGAACTTTCAAAATCTGATTAGAAGTGTTTTTCCTTACAAGAGGTGAATTAAACAAGATCCAACTACTGGAAGGAAGGAAAAGAAGCTTCTAAAGGTTTATAAATGTTCTAATTATTCCAAACTTTTATAATATTAAACTTAATAGTTTAAGGTGAACTTTGTGTCCTTACTGAATTAAAAAGCTATAGAGAAAACTGGAGTTTAACGTAATTGTTAATGAAAGCTGGCCAGCTTGACCTCTGAAAATATGAGCATTTGTTGATCCAGCTTTCACAGATGTTAAACATTTGGTGATGTTACTTGGGGCTGCTTGAACCACATTAAAGTCCAGCCACTAGAGTGTTGAAACAATTGGGTGCTATAATAAAATATACATAAAAAGAAATTGTGAGATATTAGGTGTTGTTTGGTGATGACATTTAGGAGATTACAATTTTTCCATACGTCGTATTCACATCTTGATAAGTTACTGAGGTATTTAAAGTAAAAGTGGTATATATATATATATCGTTTGTAATTGCTGCAACAGTTCTGGCAGGTGCATGTAATTTAACACTATGTCAAATATGACAAATTATTGTTGAGTTACAATATAGCCTTAATAAGATCACATCTGTTCCCACTATCCAGTATAGAGGATGCTTGATTTAAACAGTTTACTTACTGATATTGTGTTGTTGTTTAAATATTTAACAGGATCTTAGACATGAATAATAAAAAATACACAGTAGTGTATAAAAATGAAGAATCTTACTTGCAGTAATGTTTTTGCTGCTGTTCAATCTATTAATCCCATCAGGAAAGGTTCCTGCACTCCTAAATTTGTCATCTGCACATGCATGTATTCCATGCAGAGAAAGAGCTAGAAACAAACCCCAACTTATCTCAAACACCGACATGCTTGGGGTAAAATATGGTAACTGTCAAATGTGTATGGAGGTCTTAAGTAGTGCTTGGGCTTAAAAGTGGAGTTATTTTATGCCCATTTCAGCCTCCAAACAAATATAAAGTCTTGCCTAAAATAACTATCCATTCATTCCAGGATGTGGGATTTAGGTTTATAAGAAGTAGTTTCCTTAGCTGTTCAAGAGAAGTGGAAGATGGTTGGTTACTACTTTTTTCCATGAAATTTCTAAAAAAGTTCTTCAATATAAGGTTAAAAAACCTTTTGATATTATTTAGTGAGAAGCTAAACTATGTTGACAGTGAAATCATTTTCGGCATTACTTGCTGCCAAAATCATATGGTTTTCTAGTTACACAAATGTCAATTGTTGAAGAACCTGAATGACAGGTAAGATGTATTTCCAATAATTATTTTAAGTATTTTAGCAATCACGAAGGAAAAGCTGCTTGTGTTTGGTTTTGGTACTGATTTACAGCTTTCCCCATTTCTTGAGTAACAGCAGTATTTTAAAAATTCACTCCTGAAATGTGGTGGTTAATTGTTTGAAGAATACCACCTCATTTTTTTGCATGTTGCTCTTGAGGTTTTCATTGAATGTAAAGCACTGCTTGCTGCTCTCAGGGGCACAGTATGTCATAACTGTGTGCCCTTCATGCTTTATTATGCAATTTAGTTTTTCATGTCTTTCATTTATTAGCAGTAAAATGACTTTGGAAAAAAATAATTTGATTAAGAGGCAAAAATCACTAGTAAGATTAAAGTTATAGTTAATTAAAGTGAGTTTCCTGTTTTGGTAAATTACTTAGTTGTGGTATTACTTGAGTAAGTTTTGAATACGGAAAGGAAGCACCTCTCTTTTTTTTTTCCCCAAAGAATTACAATGTTCGGAATTGCTAGCAAAGATGGATTTGTTTGGTAATATTTTTGGAATGACCCTTTCGATTGGGTTGTGACCTTAGGAAAATTTTCCCTGTGAGAGATGAACAAATACACTCTGTAACTGCTCAGCAGAACTTTTCTCCAGACAACAGATCCATTTGCTTATTATTTCAGAGTTAATAATTTTGAAGATTTGATAAATAAATTTAGAGTAATGCTTCAGTGGCTTGATTAAATGTCTTCTTTGTATATTGGTTTATGCCTTTATCAGGTAAGCCTGGCTGTTATAAGCTTCTTCTAAGCTTCACTATCCTTATAGGAGGCAACCTAACTGTTCAGATTGTGAATATCATAATATTGTAGCATTCCCAAACATATAAAGCAGGAATTTGATTGGGCAAAACTTATTAACATTTGCTGAAAACCTTGTATGGAAAACCAGTGAATAATAGGAACAGGCTTAAGCATGTGCTCAGTAATATTCTGTAAAAATAATTTATAGTTGATTGTGGTGATTGTTTTTTTTTTTTACTTGGTTTAACTTCCATTTTAATATAAGCAGTTGTAGATTCTCCCTTTAGTCACTGATTATGTTACTATTTTGGTGTTTGTCATACTTTTTCGAGCAAACCCCTCTAATATCAAGTGTTTATTCAAGTTAAATATGCTTCATCATTTGATAAACTTTCTATATCCCACTATGGTTGAGACATTGTAGGAAAATGGTAAAACTGCTACCTTAGAGAGCAGTTTACTTCTCAAAAGACAAGAAAACACAAATAGAGCCTTAACAACCTTCATTGTATTATATTGTGTTATATCGAGGTAGGTATATTAATATATTTTATTTTTTTAAACCTGAGTGAGACTAATATGCTAAAATATTAGTAAATAAATTGTCATCTTTAAAGCAGTGCCTGTGTAGTTTCAGTGGCATTCGTAGCGATTCAGTGTGTGTTTGACAGGTTATGTTTACAAAGATCATACTAGTAGTGATAAAACCTATGTATTACTGATATGGAAAAATAATTTAGTAAAGCAGTTTAACGGTATCCCCATTCTTGCTTCCATGACACCTGACTGCTTTACCTACACGAGGACTGAAATGCTTGAGAGCACAGCAGGCACGGACTACAAGAAAACCTGAATTTAGGAATGTACTTTATACTTAGAAGAGGAGATGAGACTTTTCTTTTAAGTTCCAATGTCCAAAGATGATGAAGTGTTGGATCGTAAGTACGTTTGTGTGGGAGGCCACATTGATTTTAACACCCACAGTTATCAATCCAAACCATTAAACAAGTTCCTATGACTTAAACTCATGATTCACAAAAGAGCATGCTGTGTTTTTCACGTAAAAGTTGGGGATGAGGCTGTGTTCTTGGTATTTGTGTCAATTCCCAATAAGTGTTGGAGGGTGCACTAGAACAGACTGTGAGCCTAAATGCTTTTTCCTCTAAAGCATTGAATGTGTTCTTTTTCAGCCTAACTGCACAGAGCAGCTTTTTTATTTCTGTAGGCTTTGTTGAGTTTGCTTGTCACGGTTACCAGTATTAGTTCACTTGTAAATAATGACTAGTCTTTATTAAGAGAGACAGATGACTTACTGCACGTCATGGACATTCCATAATATTTTGAAGTAATTTTTTTAATGCAAGCTTTCTATTCGATATTGTGTGTCCAACAAGGTAGACTTCCCATATAGCCAAGTCTTCCAGATGAGATTGATCAGCTGTGATTTGACATGAAGAACTTGGCTCTCTTAATTTTCTTTCCCTCTAGAACTGATTTGACTAACTTGAATGCAAGCCCACCTACAATGGTGGAGAATATAAGTTAAAAACAAACATGTGTTGTCACTGGCCATAGAATCATGGAATGATTTGTGTTGGAAGGGATCTTCTAAAGCCCATACAGTTCCAAGCACCCTGCCATTGTCAGGGAAACCTCCCACTGGATCAAGTTGATCAAAGCCCCATCCAACCTGGCCTCAAACATGTCCAGGTTCTGAGGGGCGTGGTTTAGTGTTTGATAGGAATAGTTGGACTCGATAATCCGGTGAGTCTCTTCCAGCCTGGTTATTCTATGATTCTATGGGAGGTTCTCTAGGCCCTTGGATCATCTGCATGCCCTTCTCTGGACTAGCTCCAACAAATTCACGTTCTTCTTGCACTCAGGACTCTAGATCTGCATGCAGGGCTCCAGGTGAGGTCACACAAGCAGAATATAGAGGGGCAGGATCACCTTCCTTGCCCTGCTGGTCACATTTCTGATGCAGCCCAGGATGTGGTTGGCCACCTGGGCAAGCACACACTGTTGGCTCATGATGAGCTTCTCATCCACCAGCACCCCAACTCCTTCTTTTCAGGGCTGCTCTCAATCTGTTCTCCACCCAGCTTGCAATTGTGCTTGTGTTGCAACTGTTTCTGTGACTGTGCTGGTTGTTTCTGGATGGTTCTCAGTACAAGTTGTATGTCATTGTCCTTAGTGGTACCCAAGCACTGTTGTTAGCTTCTTCCTGTGTCAAAGCATGGAGACCAGCACTGTTCATGCTGGATATGAATACAGCTGGCAGCTGAGATACTTGGCTCTGAGCTCTTTAACAGGCAGAATGATGCTTTCTGGAGATGCGTTTGGCAAAAAAATCCCTCCTAAAGGAAAAACCAAGCAAGCAGGGGAGGGGGCGAAAGCCCCAAATACCTCAATAAGGAAAATATTGGTGTTTCCTGAAAAACATGTTGTTGCTATTCAGCTGTCTTCTGTCAGCACTGAAAACAAAGAAAATGAGTTACCATCCATTAGAAATGGAATGGATAACAATCCACTGCAGCAACTGGTTATAGACAGGCCAGTTGATGACATGATCAATAATGCACATAATTCTTATCTATGATACTTTTTTACAGCTTCTAATAATTTATTAATGTTTTATCTACTGTATCCAGTATTTCATCTTTGTACATGAATAAAATGAGTGATATTGATGATTTTGTGTTTTGCTCTGTATTCCTGGGTTTCAGGAGTTCCCAGAACTGAGTGTGTCAAACTGGAGTTTGACTTTTAAAACTTTCAGGACTATTTTGATTTTGACATTTTCAAATAATGCTTCTATATAATCATCTAAACTATTGCTGATACTTAAACTGTGTTTTCATAATTCTAATAGTAGGATGGTTTGGGTTGGAAGGGACCTCAAAGCCCATCAAGTTCAAACCCCCCTGTCATGGGCAGGGACCTTTAGCTGGATCAGGTTGCACAAATTCTCATCTAGCCTGTTTTCACTAGATAGAAATGATAAAGTTGAAAAGTGATGATTTAGGAGAACCTGAAAAGCTTGTCTATTTTGTATTTTCTATGGTTTTATCAGTTGACCAGATAAAAGGTCCTAGTGTTTCTTTTGATAATCCAGTGTCCTCTGGTGCTAAATTTGCCTGTTCAAAGCATGGGGAACAAGTTGTATAATGAATATACAGGCTTAGAATGCATTTGTCATGTCCTGTATTATCCCCCACCTTCTCTTCAGAGTTCTAGAAACAAAGTGAGCAATGCAAGTTAAGCACTTCTTAGGTTAATTACACTTTGCAGCTGATTGTTTTCCTCCTAGATGCTGTTCCTCAGGAGAGTGGCAGTCTGAGTAGGGATATTGTGTTCCTCTGGAGGATGTGGAACAGTGCACCTTTGCAGTTTGTAGTTGCATCAGGGGTAACTGCAGTGACTTCTCTATGAGTGTAGACCAAACATTTTGTAAAAACTCTGAGGTGATATTTAGCTTATGCATATACCGACCTCCTTGCTGTCTGCTTAGTCTAGCAAGCCTTTTTTTTCCCTAATTTGCTGTATATAAAATATTTCAGGTTTTCTTTACAGAGTCTGATGCTCTTTTCTTGTATTTCCCTGCCTTGGGCAAGGCCTATTGTGTTGGTGGAGGTAAACATTTCCGTCTTTTTAAAGCCTTGGAGCAAATGAAATGTTCCCCTGAAAGTGAACTTTAAAAAGGCTCCTGCCCTGTCCTTACGGAGACAGAGGCATGAGGCAATACAAAGCCTTTAGCCCCTTTGATCCATCCCTCCCTCCCTTCCAGTTCCAGTCACCAGATGATCCTGCAGCTCCATCATTTGGGAGTCCCCTGGTAGCGTTGTTCGTAGCTTTTCTGTTGCATCTTTTCCAGGGATCATTCTTGCAACACCAGTGTTATGGAAGAAGATTTATCCAGGTTATGTCTTAAGTTATATGAAATGAGCAGAAATGGATTAAAAAAAAATGAAGTTAAGGTTGATGGATATAAAGATGTGAAGACTGAAAAGTCGGTCCTGCATAGGCTTAGTGTTGGGTAGTATGTTAAACTGAACATCATGGGTGTCATACTTGCCTATAGATAGTGACTTTGGCAGTTGCTGATGTTTAATTTTATGTGGTTTTTATCACCTCCTGGCTTTCTGGATACATGTTGATGAGAAGAAACTTTTGAGATGAGATCAGTGTACTGTGGTGTATTGTTAACTTTAGCTAGGGCTGAAACATTATGAGCAGCTTAATTTGAGGTATGACTTCTTTTGAACTTCTGATATATTTATATTTTATTTTTAAATGAACTTAAGCTTCTTAAACTCATTCCGAAGCCATATGCCGTCAAGTCTCATCACCAGTCACTTAAACTCCTAATTAACTTATACTCCATAGACCCATTTCTTTGCTTATATTTCTTTCAAGTTTCTCTAATGTGCTGTGAGTTACACTGGAAGGAACAATAAGATTTAAAGGAAGAATTAATTTAGAAAGTTGGGAATTGAACAGATAAGGGAAAATGAGAAAAAGCAGCTTAGTATTTTGTCTTGTAAATGGCCTTGCTCTGGTAGACCAGAGAACCCATTTATTCAATGAAAGGAGGAGTGTTAATGAAATAGATCATGAGCATAGCTATTACGGTAATGAATTTTAACACTCACTTTGTTATATGATATTTTATTTATGAGCTTCCTGATTATTCGGATAAAGACAAGAAGTTTATAGCACTGGATTATGTCTTGTTTTCACAAACACATTCAGGAGTTTAATAAACATAATTTATATTTTCTCCTTAAAAATCAGCAGAATTTATGAGAGATTATCTTAGGGTTAATGAAGTCTAACATTAAGGAAATATTACCCTATAATATTGGAGCCTTCAGTGCTAGGGTTGTAATTGCTTAATGCTTCTTTCTACAGGCTATTTTTATATAGTACATGCTTTGTACCATTAATCCTATTTTTGCATGTTACTATTAAGCCAATTCATTGGAAAATATATATTAATGTTTATATCTTTTAGGCACTGCCTTCATTGGGTGATATAATACAATTTTGATAAAGGAAGAAAAAATCTCATGGTTTTCATTATGAAAGGTGCAGCACTTGTATTTTGAAATGCGTTGTTTTGTGGAGCAGAGCTGTATTAAAAAATATTTAAGTATCTGGGAACTCCTGTACTTAAATTGCTTAGAAAACCTGCCAGTAATCAGTTACAAATTGAAACTAATTAATAATCTGCAGTGGAAAGAATTTCAGAGCAGGAAAACCTCTCAGAGAGGTGAGTGAATCTTCATAGTTGTTATATAATTGGCATCTGTAAAAATGTGCAGTTGAAGTGTATGAAGAAGAGAGAGGTTCATTTATTGCCTGTTTTTATTCTTAAAAGAACCCAACTAAGGCAAAAAAAAGAGTGCAATGGAATTTTAATTTCATTTATTAATAATGACTGCAAATGGTCCAGCCATTGCAAAGAGAGGTTATGTTTTAAGATATTAGTGCTTTTGGAATACAGAAATGTATTCTAAATTGTAAGAAAATTCCAAATGAGCAACACACTGACTGATCATTCTGTATTGATTAGCATCGTAGAATTGTTTGTAGGGCTGTATCAGTAATGTGTTATGTGAATGGCTGTTACTATACATGACTTGGAGCAATAATTTGGGGTGATCTGTGTAGATAGTTCATCCTCTGATTTCAAATAGGTGCATTTTTCAGGCTGTGAATATGGCTAGCAGGATATTTTTTCAATTGGAATCAGCTATGAAGATAAATATTTAAGTAGTGTATTTCAGTAAATTACATCAGGGTCCACTGAATAATGTTTTAATTATCTGTGCCTGGTAACCTTGTTCTTGCATGCCTTGTGTGTGGCACGTTAGGAAGGAGGCACACAAAGGAACAGTGGAAAGTTGGGAAGCAACTGGCAGGTAGGTTTGCATTTTTTCAGGTTAATTCACTTGATGAAAAGCTGCTGTATGTGATGTGTCATATATCAAAGGCAGGGCATCAGTAATCTTTGCTCAAGGGCACGGGTAACAGACAGAAAGACATGTGAATGAGATGGAAAAAAGCAACTCATCCTTTTCTGCTAACACCACGAAGGAGATAAAGGAAGATTTATGAGTCATCTTGGACCACATACCAGCAAGAAGCATACAGTATTTTTCATATGTTCCAAAAATTGGTGGTGGAAGGTAATCAGGCTGTCACAATGTCCATCAGGTACTTTATGAAGAAATTAGGTCCTTTGGGCTTTTGATTGCAGAGTCAGCTTCTTCCTTAGGCTGTGGGAGTTTTATTTATTTCTGTTCTTAAACAAGTAATTTTTAAGTTAAAGAATGTTACCTGCGTGTTTAAATGTTCTTAGCTGTTAGCATTAACCAAAATAATAGTAAGACAACCATCCACAATACGGTGATGCTTTGTTTTAGCTTGAGACTTCCAGGTAACTCGTTTAACTGAATCTTACTCAAAATACTTGGTGGGCTTTCTTTATGTCTAAAAGTAGTTGCATCTAATAGGAGGAAAATAGTTGTTATACAGAGAAAGTAAGTCATCTTGTGTCATAATGTAGGGCCGACTATGGATGTGTGGTATTTTGTTATTAATTAATATATTCTGATGAGGAAAATGGAAAAATAGCATGGCTGGAAAACTTAATTTTTGTTACTTTACAATGAATGATGTCAGTGTGTTATTTAATATATGTGGTGATGAGAACTGTATGTCTTTGTCTGTGGGATTTGATGCTTAAAAATATGAACTTTAGTAAAAATGATAGCAAACTTCTCCCTGGTGGTGGATCCTGTACATTTCTCAGCCCCAGCCAATCAACTGGGCTGGTTCTGCAGAGGAGTGAAGGGGGAGTGGGATTAAACTGACAAGCTAACACCTTGCATACGCAGATTTTAAAATGCAGGTTTTCATTTTCATTCAACTTTCAAGTAGTATTTTCAGAATATTTCCCTTTTGCCTAACGACTTTTCTATGCTCGTATGTTGGGTTTTTTTCCATTTTTGATTGATAAATTTGTCATTTCTACATAACTATTTAGTATTCTTTATGGATTCGTGTAGCTCATGTTTCAATGTCAAGTGATTCACAAGGTTTCAGATATTTATCCCTTTAATGCAGCTGAGGAGGTGCTGTGAAAGCCTGTGAGGGCTGTTCTTTTTTGCAGACCTTGTCCTCTCCCTGCGCCCTGCAACACTAGGTGCTCATTGGCGTGCCCGTAGGTTTTCCTGTCTCCCTGCCTGTGCCTAGTTGGAAGGAATCATGAAGGCTGAAAAGACCTCTAAGCTCATCCAGTCCAACTGCCAGCTCAACCCTACTGCACCCACTAAACCATATCCCAAAGTGCCACATCTACATGCTTTTTGAACACCTCCAGGGATGGAAACTCTCCTACTGCTCTAGGTAGCCTGTTACAGCTTCATCACTCTTGTGGTAAAGAAATATTTTCTAATATGCAATCTAAACCCCTCCTGGTGCAGCAAGCACAATTAGAAAGATATTAACCTTGATTTCTTGCTGTAAATGGATTTGGTGGTTTCATTCAGTCCTGTATGCAGCAAATTTTGATAAAAGAAGCTGGATATGGTTCATGCAATTCAGTTTTTAAGACAACATTGTAAATCACAGAATAATAAGGAAGTGAGAAAATCCCTTAATTGCAACAAGTTCCCCAGTGCATAAAAGGACTATCTGGCAGAGAAAATTGGCAGTGTGCTGGTGATCAGATGTAACAGCTGGAACACTTCTATTCAAACTACTTTAGGAGTAATAAACCTAATAATTTATCCACAAACTGCTGTGGTAGCTGTAATTCTGTTTTGTCAAAAATTTTGCATGTCTATGCTTATGTATATATTTCTTTTTTTGGTCTCTCATTATTGCATATGAAAGAGGTTAATGTTTTGGGTTTTTTTCTTTTTGCACATTACAATCTTTGCACATCACAATCTTTGCACATCAAAGTATTTTCTCCAAAGTTTAGGATACATAGAATATTGTAATGATCTAGAGAATTCCTTTATGAACTGCTGCAAGTTGCTTTTTAATTTTCTTGTTCATTTTCAGTCTTTCAATCAATGCCATTTACTATGGTATGGTACATCTTGAAAAGGGCTGAGAATTCTTGTGAAACTGGGAAGTGTCATAGCTTTCAATAGCAATATTTTGCTTATTCAGATCACGGGATATTTTCGATCCAAAACATCTCTTGGAATGCTGCTTGCAAATAAATGCTTATTTGTTCATAAGCCCATAAGCAGAGTAAACGTTGAAAAAGTACTTGACTTGGTGTGTACTGACTAACCAAAATGCAAAGAGAAGGCCAGAAGAAAACCAAAAGTCTGCGTTCTATGCGTTTTTTTAAAAGCTGTGGGTTGATCTTCCAAAGAGAATAGAAAGGCTATCATAACTATATTGGGCTGCTGCTTGCAGACTTCATCTGTTGCAGGGCAGGCACAACAGATGATGTCTAAGAGTGTGATCGGTTGATTTTTCTTATGTGGGTTTTGGCCTTGTTTTATGTAGTTGGTGTGGTTTTCGTTTTTTGTGGGGTTTTTTTTGTTTTTTGGTTGTGGTTTTTTTTTTGTAGCCATGGTGAAGAAAAGGATACGGATACTTTTCCTGGTACTAGAGAATTCTATAAAATGTTTAAGTGCACCTTACTTCATCCCTGGAAACATTCAAGGTCAGTTTGGGTTGGGCTCTGAGCAACCTGATCTTATTAAAGATGTCCCTGCTCACTGCAGAGAGGTTGGACTGAATGGGTCTTAAAGACCCCTTTCACCAGCAAACTGCTCTATGATTCTGTCTTATGTCTGTAGGCTGTGTTGCTGAGACTTGGTCTGAGTGTGATCTCTCTGCAGTCAGGTGGTCAGTGGAACTTTCTATTTAATTCCACATTCACCTATCTCCTGATTACCTGACACAAAAATGGCATCTATGCTGCAGCCCTTCTGCAGTTTTATTATTACACTGCATTTCTATTCAAAAGTCCATGGATTATTTCCATTTATTTACCTTGCCTTTGATTATTGATGTATTAGTTACTTTCCAAACAGCTGTTGGGTCAGGACTGAATGCGAGACCATTTTATATTTCAAATTGCAGTACACAGGGCACACACAGAGATGAAAAATATAGTCTGTTAGAGAGTGAGTAACAAAGGGGTGATGAACAGCACTGCTGTATAAATATCTGCTTTTGTCTCTTGATTCTTTTTGTTTGAAAACAGTAGTGAAGAAAGAAAATGGCAAACGGTCTTTCAAGACATTTACGCCAATGTGTGACTTTGGCATCAGTGTTTCATCATTAGCAGAAAAGGTCATCTGGCTTCCCTGTGGCTGTTTAGCCCTTTCCTCTTCCTTGGGTTTTCTTGTGGGTCAGTTTGGTATGGCCCACCTTATGCCTACACTGGTTATCAGTGCAGGAGCAAAGAAGCAGGATGTTCGAGAATGTGTGAATACACCCTGAAATTGATCATGGATTTTGAATGTCTGAGATCAAAACAAAGGATATGTAGGTTTTAGACACAAACCTAAAAATGAACAACAGGTGGTCACTGGAAATATTTACTGAAGCTGCTTTTCTATTGCTTGTTCCCAAGAACCAGAAGTTAATGTGTGTTCAGAGTAGAGTAGAGCAATTGGAACTTATCAGCCTAGAAGTTGTGTTAAGGACCTGTTACTGTGGCCTTCCCTTTAGTGCAAACATTCATTTCCAGTTATTTCTGTGCAGTAATTTTGAATGGTTTAAGTTTTGGACTTTGAAAGTTTACTTTGAGCCTGTGATACTGTTCATGATAGAGAATCTCCCTTTTCATGTACTCCATGCTGAAAGGTAAGATAAAGGGCATTTTTTTTTCCTCCCTATTACAGAATAGATGATGTGTATGCATCTGTACTGATTGCTTTTTTTGGGAGACATTAAATTATATAAGTGAATAAGATTATTTAATACTGTGAGACTATTGGGGCAGTCTTGAGTTTTCTTCAATTGAAGTTTCAATATGTTGTCAGAATAAGAGTCTTAATTGTCAGATATAAACTAGATTGTCTAGATTACAGAATCACAGAATAGTTTGGGTTGGAAGAGACTTTAAAGATCATCTAGTTCCAACCCCCCTGCCATGGGCAGGGACACCTTCCACTAGGTCAGGCTGCCCAAGGTCCCATCCAACCTGACCTTGAACACCCCCAGGGCTGGGGCAGCCAGTTTCCCTGGGCCACAGCTTCTCTGATTGGTTGTATGATATACAGTAAGTACATGTCATATATGAATGAAGTGTCAAACAACCCAGCTGATGACATGTTATTGACTACGTAAATACAGAACACACAGATTGATTTTTCTTCTTTTAATCTTTGTTGATATCTACAAACTATTGCTTACAGATTTATATGAGCAGGAATCCTTTAGCATTGCTTACAGAGTGAGAGAAGTCCCTTTCTCTTTCTGTTGATCTCTTGGGAAACCAATCTAAGCTGCTCCTTATAAGACCTCCTGGTGAAGTAGTTTTAAATGTAAATGGTTAATCTGGGAGTGCATTATAAGTCAGTATTGTTCAACATGACATTTTATTGATGGTCATCTTTAGTTATGTCTGTGCTGTCAACCTCGGCAATCCTTATTGCTTTGTTGTGGCTTCGATACCAAGTGTGAAGTTTGCAAAGTTGTAGAGATGAAAGACTAAACGTATTCTAAAAGTTTATTTAAATGTGCTTAAGGAGAAAAAAAAAGGATACTACTAGAGCATGCAGGGAAGCCGATGAAGACCTGAAAACACTTTTCTTTTGACTATAGTGACAGCTTTAGAGTTCAGAAATGGGAAGGAGCTGGGGAGCAAATCGTGTTTGGACAGTAGGAAAAGCAGATTCCTCCTCCAAGCTGTTCCTTTCTCCAGCTCCTATGGTGACTCTCTATCCCTCTTCTGCCTTGGTAACTGAATGTTGTGGTTTTGTAAAGTTGTGTGATATAGGCTAGATACCTGAAGAGAAAAATCCAAAAGAGATGTCTTGGGTGTTGTGAATGATATTTTTTCCAGATGGCTTCATGTGGCTGCCTGATAAAATGATAAACAGCAGTTCTGCCATAAATTGTCTCTTAGTACCAGGAAGACATTAATAGATATTATACAGGAGAATATTTATCCTTAGTGCCCTGCCCTGGACAAAAAAAAATAAGTGGAGGCATGCTGGACCGTGAGGAAGAGTTGTTCCTATTCCTTTGTTAACTGTGTGTGTTTGTAACATCACTGTATGCAGTACTGTTCGTATTAGAGAATTGGGGAAACTCTCATCAATAACATCAAAAAGCAGTTGTGAAGTGATAGTTATCTGTGCATTGTACCTGAGATCTGTGAAATAGGCAAGTAGAGAAATGTTTTCCTGGAATGTATTTAAAACAATTAGGTTGAGAGCTGTGACAGTGGTGTGCGTATCTTGATTTCATATTTGGAATAATAAACCTTTTTTAAACTTTCATAGATACAGCTTCTCATGAATGCAGGAACTGAGCATCCCCTGCATTTTGCACATCATCTGGCAGCTTCTTTTGGCCAGCTTTCATCTCTTCTTTTTCCTCTCTTCCACCTTTTTGATTTTTTCCCTAAAGTAATAAAGTAGAAAGTGACAGCAGGATCAACTTAGAGTAACAAACATATTGGCTTTGATTTTGTGTGTGATACTGCAAATGCAACTTCCATTTTACATTACTGTCAACAGAAATCACATTAGTGTGGAAGTAGCAACCCTCACATTGGGATTTCCTCGAGTGGTGTTTGGGGAGGTTGTGGAAGGGAAGGACACTCCTCTCAAGCAAAGGGTCACTTCACTGCTGAGCAATCTTTATTTTTAGTAATAATATCCAATGCAATTGAAAGTGGGGTCAAGGTGAGGCTAGGATACTTTCAAGAAGAGGACTGGGGAAAAACAACAAACAGATGTTCTTTGATGATAACTGTTGAAGGGAGAGTATTTGGCTAGGAGATCTGTAGCTTTCACTTCTTGAGAGCCTTTAACTTGAGCCAGCGGTGCTGTTTTTCACCCCCCAGAGTAGTGGTGTACCTGCTGTTGCTATCAAGCCACTTGCCAACAGTGGCATCTGCTCAGTGTAGACATCAAGAATTTGAATGTCAATATCTTTTCCTTAAAATGAATGGGAAAGTATTTGTCACTCAGCAGCAATCATTCTTCAAATAAAAGGTTAGCCAGACAGAGCCCTTAATCAGAGAGTCGGTCTTTCCTGTCAGCAGTGCCTTTTAAATAGCAATGATGAAGGCTGGCTGTCAGTGAGTGACTTGATGAGCTAGGTGATTGATCTGCATAAATCATTTTCTTTAAAAATTGTCAGTAAAAAGTAAATCGGTGGGATTTGGGGGAGTATTAGCTATATTGAAATTAATATATAATATTTTAGCTGCGTCCTTAGTCTCAGAGTTTCCATTAAAAAGTGAAAATTGCATAGGATCTTAGCCTATATTACCCTAATGATGAAGTATTATTGTTATTGCAATTATCATGCAAATTAAATTCAGAAGTTCAGCACGTCACAGATTTTATGAGCTGCAAGAGAAATACCGTAAGTAAAGGAATTGGGGGGAAGCTGTATCATTTGGTTAAATTTGCAAAAGCTTTGGATTTTGGATGAGGAGCACATTTTAGAAGTACAAGCTTGAGATTGTAATTGTGTTATCTGCTTCAAAAATAACAGTAGAGATAACTTCCCCAAGTATTTGAAAGTCTCGTACTGGAGGTTTTATTGTCACAGTAATATGCATTCTATGTTGTTTTGTTAGCTATAATTTCACTGCTTTTTAGGGAGTGATTTTTTTGGGTTTCTTTTGGTTTTGGGAGTGTCTGGAGCATCCATTCCTAGACACTTGCCATGTTGCTCGATACACACTGCTCTTTTTCAGTGCTCTTTTCATGCTGCTCCTTTCAGTACCTGACTCTACTATTAGTTTGAGTTGAAGCTGTAGAGTGAGGGAGACTGAAAGATGGAAATCCCACCTAGGTTTTTTTTTTGTGCTATAGAAATCTCTTTGCAAATACCAGTTTGGGTGAATAAGAGAAATTAGAATCATAGAATCGTAGAATGTACAGAGTTGGAAGGGACCTACAAAGATAATGGAGTCCCAACTTCTGTCCCGGTAGAGGGCAAATTCAAAATTGTTGGTTTTGAAGCTGGGAAGAAGTGTTGCATATTCCAGATAAAAATCAAAACATTGTTTAGCTGCTTCCCTGCCCTCCCTGAATCTTCAGATTGCCTTTCATTTTTGGAGTGGGTGTTCAAAAACCTGTGAATAACACACACCTCCCCCTGTCATGAGAGGCACATCATGGTCAGCTGGATGACACTCCTGTATTCAGTAATATATATATAAAATATATATGCACACTGAAATACCTGTTTCAGAGACATCTGGATCTGAGGCTTATTGATTCGCTTTCAGCTTTTTAATCTATATTTATACAAAGCTTTATGTAGATTATATGAATGGCTGCTGCCATCCCATCCTCTGCCCCTACACCATAGCATGGGACTGAGCCATCAGTACTGAAAAATACAAGCAACACAAAAGTGAGGTTCTCTCCTTCCTCTCCACATTTGAAAACCTGATTTTATTGATTAGGTATCAAAGTGCTTGAAAATGCACTTTATATGTCTTCATGCACTGCCTGCCTACCTGATACATCAAATAAATTGTTTAAAAGGACATTGTTGACCTGTTTAAATTGTAACATTTATGTTTTTCAGTGGAAATTCCCAGCTAGCATTCTTGGATAACTAGAAATACATTTGGCTAGGTAGAAATAGATTTTGGATATGTATCATTGCTTTCTTGCTGGCAATGTGTTCTCAAGTATCTGAATGTGCAGTAGTAATGAAACAGTGTCCGTGCATTATAGGGTACATGCACAGGCATCACTTGAAGCTGTAAATTTATATTAAGCATATTCTTGTGCACCTGGAGTTTTTTCAGTTTCTGTGTTCACTTGGAGATCTACACTTTGTAGCAGATACAGGCTTTGGTTAACTATAGAGGTGTTACGCTGCTGATTTTCAGGCTGGCTGTTGATAGGTATGAGTGATGGTGGGATTTGCTGGTGTGAACTTGGCTGGGGAGAATCCATTCTGTCTGTGTTGCTTCTTATTTTCCACAAGACTTAAGTATTTAAAATGCAATTAGGAGTAATTATTACTGAATAGTAAGTAACTGAATATACGGTTGCAAAATGACTATTGAAACTTATTTTCCATGTTAATTTAATCGTATTTCTGCTAAGCTTCTTTGCACGTGTGGCAAAAGTTTGATCTTGTTGATCCTATGCAAGTGCATAACCTTTTTGTCCTTTTACTGAGTTGGTGTTACAAGTCAGAAACATCCAGTCTAGCTGCAGATATTGCTCTTGACTAAACTGTCAATCGGAATGACAGAACCAATCTTATTATTCTGTGGTTTAGCTCTGTTTACATGCCCGTGATGGACTTTTGATACAGAAGATTTTATCTAAGATTTTATTTCATCTTCAGTGACTGCAGGTGCCAGATTAGGAGATATTTCTGTGTGCTTGCATGTCTCCATTCTAATCTTCAATGTTCTTTATTTATTTATTTATTGAAAATCATATTTATTTTTTTTAGCAGATAGCCTGTTCTGGAAACTACTAGGCTGATCATCGTTTGGTTAGTGGTACATGCAACACTAAATGTGAATACTTCATTTTTGAGCAGATGAATTACAAGCAGTAAACTGGAGCACCTCATCAAAATTCCTGCTCAGCAGTGACCCTCTGTTTTTAAGGCAGTTCCTGGCCTGGCAATCTGGTCATTTCAATCAGTAATTCATCACAGGACTTGTTATAAACTGTTTAAAAGGAGGTTGAAAGCTAACTGGTAAGCTTGCTTTCACTCAGTCCTCAAAGGTTGAGTGAACCTTTTGCTGGGAGTTGGCAAAGTCCTCTTAAAAGATGACTTCTAACGAACAACCTAAAGGCTTTCACAGATGTGTAGTTAAGTATTCATTATGAACATGCAAATAATACTGTCCCAAAGGAATGATCTTTGATTCTTGAAACTGCTGTTGCTTTATTTGGTAACTGTCACAAAACATGCCTTTGCATTGATAAAGTGTCTTTGAGCAGATCGCTCGCAGAGAAGCAGAGGAGACTGGGGGAACAGCCAGTTCGTCCCATTCTGTGTAGACACGACACAGGTTTTTAGATAAAAGTGTGAGAACCTGAGAAATCAGGTGAAACTGAAGAACACTTATTTTGTTTGAGTTGAAGGTGGTTAAAATGCTTAGCTACCTACTTGTTTATAGTGTGTCTTTAATTTTGGTTTCTATGGACATAAAAAGGTACGAGAAACAGAAAATCACAGGAACTGTAGTGAAGAATGCTATGGTTTCACAGGCTGGTTTTACCAAGACTTGGTACTGGACTTTGGTTGATCTTGGCAAGGTGGGAAATTCTCAACCTGAGGGCTATTTTGAGGAAAGGATATTACCTCTAGGTAGAACTTTGTGGGAGATGAGGTTGGAACTGGATGGGCTTTAGGATCCCTTCTGACGCAAACCATTCTATGCCTAAGGAGAAACATTGACCTTTTGTACATAGCAGTAGCTATTTCCCCAAGTTGCCCGTTTTTGGTTCCTAGGGCAGTTATCTTGGATAGTGTAAAGTTTTGAAGAAAGCTTGTTTGCTTACTAGAACCAAGAAAAACCATTCAAAGGGTTTGTGCTTAAAATTGTGTTTTCATTAGGTGAATCATGGTCATGTTTTGTCTCTGACAGGATCTCTTCAATGGTGAATGGTGTAGAAGAGCAATTTTAACTTCTTTTCTGACTGTGAAGTACTATTGCTACCTTTGGTGGCATTCTCTCCCCTCCTAGCACCTCCATGATGAAATGTTTCATCTGACATTGAACTCAAATTTCTCACCTAAGAATTTGCTGAGGTGGGGGAGAAGGCTAATCTTTTATTCAGTGATAGAACTTCCAAATGAAGCAAGACAGAAGTAAAAAACCTACTCTATTAGTTCTGTCAACAATAATTAAGATGTCTGTTACTTGTGGCTTCATGTTTTGTATGCTTCTGGTTAAGATTCTGAAAGAAACACTGATATCTAAAAGGCACTTATGGAAAATTGAGTGTAAAGATAGCATCCTCATATTCAAGAGTTCCCCGCCCTCCTTGTATTGTGAATGTGCCCCTTTCATGGCTTCACTGAGGAGATGATGTGGCTACTTCCAACTACTTTTAGTTATGTGGAGCTCAGAAGCAGAGTATGAGCTGGAGTCTAAGCTAAATTTTGAGTGGTTTTATACTTTGGCTGATGTGGGAACAGAAAGCTTGTCTTTCAGTGTTGGGGATCACTTTGCAGCCAAGAGTTGAGAGGTGTGGAATGCCATGGGGTCATTTAACAGTTGCTTTGCAGAGACCATTTATACTTAATAACAAGATTTCCTGGAGTAAACAACACATGGCATGTCCAAAGGTAGGTTTTATACGAAGCCTTGGCTTTGCAACTGCCAAGCAGCTATCTTTTAAAAGACAATTTCTGTTTGGTCCAGAGGAAAATACAACAATTTGTGGCAACTTTGCCTTCACCATTTAGTTTTCTTCCAATTCCATGCTAAGCACTATAGTGTGGTTTTGTTTCCAATTTCATTTCTAATTGTGGCACAGAGGCTATGATTTCTTCACAGCTGCAGTTGCAAAACAGGCTTTGTAAGAAGTGCTGATTCTCAGAGCAGGTTTTGTTGGAACCCTTTGTACCAATTCAAACGTTTAGTTGCAAGGGTTCAGAGTGAATGGAAATGGCTTCCTATCACCACTACTCCAGTATTCAGAACTGTACTTTCCATTGTTACATTTTGCTTAAAAAATCCATGCTGGGTATATTCCAGCATTAGTTTAGTTCTGGTACTTTTTTTTTTTTTTTTTTGTTGGTATTTTTTATTGAAAAGTTTTTAGTTATAAATTTTCTTTTAATTTTTCTTGGTTTTTAGACAGT